>JASGXE010015037.1:0-36390 GCA_030068105.1 Sinentomon sp. SZTP_YWyxl
GAAAACTTAGAGATTTAAGAATTCTTAACTTAAGACAGTTTATTGAATAAGGTCCCTGCTGAACTGGGAACGCCGATCGGAGAGAGAAGGCCAATTCATAGAAGAAAGCATCGAAGTAACACTTGAATGACACTACCCTGGGGGACTCCGCAGGTGACAGGTCGCCTAGCAGAGTTCTGGCCCTCGAGAATGGGCGCGAAAAAGCACTGTGAAAATGTTTTGCAATAAAAATGCCTGGAGAATGTTGCATGATGGTCAGTGATCTTTTGTTTTTGGGGAAGTTTGATGCAATTTGGGAACATTTGATGTAATTTGGGGAAATTTTTGACGAGGAAATTCCAAAAGTGCGGGCACAATGGCGGAAATTGTAGCCTGGACAGCAAGTCCAAAAACTGAATGTAATTTCGTGGGCACACTGGCGCACAGGGACTTGTGAGTTTTGACCCGAAAAGTGCTCCAAGAGAAATCCAAGTGGGAGCCCTGTCGGAACGCTTTTGAACAGTTTTCCAACTGTGGGAACGCTTAGGGTTCAGGGCATGTGGGAGCTGCGCTCCCACGCCCTCAGGGCGGGCAGGAGCGCACGCTCCCAGAGCTCCCACACACTTTGAGCACTGCCTTGAGTCCAATTGAGTCTTGAATCTTGCGGGTTGATGGAATGACGTCTAGACCATCAAATTTTTTGAGATCTAATTGAACGTCTAACCGGAATAACGTCTAACCGGAATAACGTCTAATAGGAATAACGTCTAACCGGAATAACGTCTAAAACGGAACAACGTCCAATTGGAATAATACGCCCGTCGCCCATATGACCCTTTCCAAAATAACCCTTTATAGTATTGGGGGGATGCAATGCATCCCCCCAACCCACCATGATCGGCGTCCCTGGATTCCACTGATTCCAGTCAGGAACCGAATTTTTTTTTAGATTTTCATTTTCCTGGCTGGGGGACTTTTAACATTTTTCGGCTGGGGGACACCAGGCGGGAGGCGGAAATCAAGAGCAGGTCAAGGGCGATTCCTACCGACCTGAGGAAAGTTCAGGTCAGATTGAAATTGCTTTAAAATTTTTCGTTCGTCGTGTGCAAATGTGCACAATATTTATTGCCAGACAGACAGGCGCAGCACAACCAGTCAACCAAACTGCGCTCGTCCTTGCCATACCATTCTCCACCAGTATGAAGGGACTTGTGCTTTGATATTGTCACATTTTTTACTTGCCAAGTCACAGTTTCAGAAGGAAACTAACTGTGACTGAAAATTAGGTACCAGTCATGAAAATTAGGTACCTAGGTCATGGGTCAGCACAGTTCAATCGTCAATTCCAAGAATCGGGCGATGCAAGACCACACCATCTGTGAAAAGATGAATGTTGGATGGAGCACAGTTGGCAAGGTCATTGATATGAACAGGATAGCAGAGGCCCAATGACACTGCCTTGAGGAACTCCAGAAATGACTTGCGCTAACAATGACAATGAGTCCTCAATTGAGACACTGAGTTCGGTAGATCTCAATTGAGACACAACGAACTGAGTGTTTCTCACTGTTCCACTGTGTTTCACTCTTGCCACTCTCGAACTCTAAACACTGCATTCGGGTGCAAAAAAGATTTGGCCGCTGAATAGTAAAATAACTGCAATGTTAAACGAGTATACCTAGACCTTTTCAGTTTGCCTTTATCCATCACATTTTGTTTCTTTTAGTTGAACAGGTCATTGTAAATAAGCATAGAAAATGTCACATCACAGTGATGACCACATGCTCGTTGCTTGCAGTGACTCTTTCTGGGAGCCTGGAAACTATAAAAAGTCAACAAGAAGGATTGAAGATGGGCACAAGTTGTGCTCTGATTTGATGGCACTTGTCCAAGAAAGGGCAGACATTGAGAAGTCGTATGCGAAAAGTTTGAAGACTTGGGCCAAAAAGTGGAATGAACTCATCGAGAAAGGTTGGGCATATCGACAATTTTCCTCTGGCATTCTTTTGTTTGGAATTTTAGTTTGCAGGAGCATTTTCTCATTTTTGTGTCATATCATTCACCACTTGTATTTGGTAGGTACCTAAGAAAGGCAGTGTCTGATCAAACCCACAATTTGGGATGTTGTTTATCATGTAAAAAGCACAACTTCTGATGGGAGATTTTTTATTTCACTGTAGGTATTTTGATTGATATTTGATTTGATAGGTGGCTACCCATTCAAAAAAAATTGCGTAAATTTGCTCGCAATATTTTCAGGGTATTTTTGAGACTCTCCAGGCTGCAAAACCTGGAATTCTGCTTGAAAAATTGATGGAAAATGTGACACCATTTTTTGCAAACGAAATTATTTGGGTGGGTACCTTATCTACTGTGCACACATTGAATGTGCTCCCAGTCCCTCATCATCGATCCCAAACAGAAAAATTTTGCATTTTGAAGTGGGGAAATGCAAAAGTTCCAAATTTGTTGCTCTGATTTGAAAAGGTGCTTTTTGGAGATGTCTGTTTTTATTCATTTAGCAAATCTGTAAGGCCCACAGAATATGAAATCATTTTGTAGTCCGAAGCCACTATGCCTGTCTTTTTCTTCAAACTGTTTTTCACCAGGTAAAGTCTTGGGTCTAGCGAAAAAAAAACTTATTTCTCAAGATGCCCCACCCCTTGAAACTTCTTCCTGCTGATTCTGCATGCATTCACTGCACTGGAGTAGTCTAAAAATTGCCACAACTTCCTCCAGTTTTCATGTCAAGGAAGAAAAGTGCAACAACTTTCTCCAGTGCAGAGAAGTGCCTATAAAATTAGGCCGATATTGAAAAGCCAGGAACGTCATTAGCCTTTTATGCCTGTTACTGGGTAATAAAATTGCTTGATCAATTTGATGTGAGTGGTAGAGTGGTGCATGTTGATCTACTAGACTAAATTACTGGTTGGTATAGTTTAATTAACCCAGACCTGGGAATGGACGAGATGGTCAGTTATTAAAGGTGATGTGTGATTTTTGTTAGTTACCGAAATCTGGCCAGATGTAATGCATGAATGGACTACATGAGTGTTATTCCAAGCATGATGATTGTTTTGCCGAATACAAACACTTTTTAAACCCAATTATTGCTTTCATCTTTTCAGGGCCTGAATATGGAACGACAGAGGCTGCTTGGAAGGGAGTGCTCGTTGAGGCTGACCGCCTATCTGAAGTTCATTCCCAAATCAAGGAGAACCTATGCAATGATGTCATTAATCCTGTCAGGCACTGGCAAAAGGACAATTATCATAAGGTAGGCTCTAGACAGCTTCCTTCTCTTAGTGAGCTGACTGGCATAATTGCCATCCCGTGACAGATTTGCCTACCTACCTATGCTATTGGCAGCAGCTAATTTAGTTCAGTGCCCACTTGGCCATACTCCAACAAATCGCCTTACATGCCATTATTTTGCTGTCAAAGTCTCAATGTTCGACCAATGCCCTGTTGTGTACTTTATGTGACGACTGTTCATGAGCCCATTTCATGGAGACAGTCTGTAGTTTGTTAGAATTTTTGACATTGATCAGATAGGTACCTGTCGTTCTTGTGATCTTTGACAAATGCACACCCACTTGTAAAGCACCTGGCTTGGTAATCCTCCTAGTTGTTGATAAATGCTCACCCTCCTGTTTATGCACCTGACTTGGTAATCCTTCTAGTTGATAAATGCTCACCCACCTGTAAATGCACCTGGCTTGGTAATCCTCCTAGTTGTAGGTTCACATAGGTGTCAGTCTTGTTGACTCTTGTGACCTCAGCTCTGGAGTGAGTTTTCACAGTCCTTGCTTGTCTTAATTTTACACTGTCATTGGCAGTAGCTTATCAATTCTTCTCTTTCATTCCAGACAATGATGGCCATCAAAGAGAAGAAGGAAATTGATGACATGTTCAAGAAAGCCCAGAAGCCTTGGGCAAAGTTGCTGGACAAGGTGAACAAATCGAAGGCTGATTACTACGCCCTGTGCAAAAACGAAAAGACTCTCACAACTCAGGAAAGAAATGCAACCGGTGATACATCCTTCTCCTCTGACCAGGTTTGTTTGGGAAGCTTTTCATCTCGTTTGTGTTATCTTGGACTCTTGTAGTTGAGTTTGACTCAGCTCAAAAGTGGAGGAAACTCATCTTGACAAGTCTCTGTTGTCCGTTTTCCAACTTCACCTCACCAAATCCAAATTGTCCTCTCCGACAGACCGTTCAGTTTCTGTCGCAATAAAGGAGACAAATAAAAAAAGGATGACTTCTTGAAATTGATTTTGTCAAACACTTTGTTGGCATCATGGTATCTCAATGATGATGCCGACAAGGTGTTTGGCATAGTTGATTTTGAGAAGCTAGTTCCTTTTTTCATTTGTCTTGTTTATTGTAACGGAATCTACAATGCACTTCCCTCTCTCATTGTCTCACAGGATTACTTGTGCTATTTGCTTGCTACCTGCTCATTAATCTCTGTCAATGCTAAAGTGTCCATTTTCGAAAGTGGATGGATTTTACCATTTTCATTCAGGTTTTGCTAACTGCCTATCTAGGTCTCCCAATTTTATTCAGCGATGTTCGTGAAATATGACAAATCTTGACCTTTATGCAGCACAACAATTTGCATCAATCTAATCTTCAAACAGCAAATCTGCACTAACATGTAGATGAGCACGTGCTGTGGGCATTATTCCCTTTTTCTTACACTTCACATCACTCTCACTAACCGGATAAGCCCGACTGTCGGAAAAAATTCGGCACCAATAAGCCGCGCTTGCATTCCGGCTGTTTAATAAAGTCCGACGCCGCACGTCCGCACCAAACTCCGACTGTCGGTAAAAATCCGACACACGACACTGCCACTTCCCAACGAAATTTTGAGTATTCGATTTGGCACCTACGTTCTGGGATTGGTGCTCAACATAGATGAAGGATTCTACTGCCATCTCGCTTTATTTCATTGAGTTTCGTTCGGTATGGTTTTCTCCGTCAGAGTGCGATTTCTTAGCCAGTTCGCCACGTGTTTTCTCTTGTGTTTTTTGAAAAAATGGCGGATCTCGGAGCAGGAATTTCGGTATTTGTTCTGTGTTCTTTTGATCTGGAAGTGGAGTTTTGCGATCTGGAAAGTGCCGGGAACCCAAAATGTTGTTGAGAAACACATCAACACGATTGATTTTTGCTCAAAATAATGCTGGTCGCTTTTGTTTTGCGAAATTGATTCCGGAAGGAAGTGTAGCATTTTTCTGAAATTCCGGAATAAGGGATATCGTGCCGAAATCCAAATTCCGTGCCCACTACAGTCCAACTCCTGTTTGAATGTAAAAAAAAAACAATTTTATTCCTATCATTTGATTTTTTTTCATGCTGTAGGTACCCATTAGGCCTTCCAAAACATCCGTTGTTCTCTTCATGAAGGTTAACAACCGACATACGAAAACCATTTGCATTTTTCTCACAGGTCAAGAAATTGCAGGACAGGGTTCAAAAGTCAAAGGAAGAAGTTCAAAGGGCAAAGGAGAGATACGAGCAATCACTGAGTGAGATCAACAGCTACAACTCCAAATACATGGAAGACATGAGTGAAGTCTTTCAAAGATGCCAAGAGATGGAAGCGCTGAGACTTCAATACGTCAAGAACACCCTCTTTAGTTTGCACAAATGTCTTAACCTCACACAGGATCCAGTGTAAGTCCTCTATCCTGCATAGGCAAGTACCTACACACATCATTTGAGAATCAAAGTGCTTTTTGTTGGACCGAGGAGTTTTACGCTGGTTTATTTCACATTTACCAAAAACATTGCAATAACCAGTTTGTGGTTAGTGGTCCGCTATCATCATAAGTGAAGAGAGGCCTGCTCTCAATTGGCAGATTGTCAGAGAGAGAGGTCAACCATACAACTTGCTTCAGTTGTCCTTTCTCTGACAATCCACCCATTGCAAAGTGCGAAGTATTGTTACAGCACAGGATATCAAAAATTAAGCCCTAAATAAGTAGGTAGCCTAGATATACAGCATGTGGCCATTGTGGCAAAAGAAAAGGAGGTAATCCTGATTCTTCCGGGTGGAATTTACCCGACAATCATTAGGTGTCTGGTGCACTTCTCTCAACAAAATTGTTCTTGCAGCCCATAGGTGGGAGGCAAAGAAATATTCTTTTTTTTCACCCTATGGATGGTGATGGCCAGATCATGGACTGTTGATTGCGTGATTGGATCCTTTGAGCATGGAAAGCCATTGGAGGATGCAATCCAGCGCTGCCTCATTCCAAACTGGCTGCACAGATAGAAAAGCAGGGGGATTGATTAGGGAAAGTTTGATTCCTTTTCCACTTCCAGAGGTGTTTGGCGACAATGGTGGGGCCTACCTATAGTTTTGAAACTCCTCAGATGAAAAATGACAAGGTAGTGGGTGTCTGTGAAAGAGAGTTTCATGTCATACTGCTGTGTTTTGGGCGAGAGTTGGCAATGAATGTCAAAGAGAGTGCTGTAAAGTTCTGTTGAGGCGGTGCGTATTGTCTCATACTCTAACAATTTGATAAGGATTTGAAGTCTGCGCTGGGTTTGCTACAGTTTCATCCTTCCACTGTTGAAGATATAATCACTAGTGTACATGCCTATTCTTATAATTTTACAGGCTGCCACAGATCTATGATGAGTTTTACCACACTATCAACAATGCTGACTATGAAAAGGATTTGAAATGGTGGTCTAATAACCATGGCATTAACATGGCCATGAACTGGCCTCAGTTTGAGGTGAGTTTTTTTCATGCCACCACTCTGCGTGTGTCGGTTGTAGGTCGGTTAGGTACTCAACTGTTTTGCAGAGTTGATACGACATTATCGTTTTGCTGTTTAAATGGTTTCAGTTGCAAAGTTTGTTCTTTGTTTTCGCTTCAACGTTAAATTTGCATGGCAAGTTCTGCAGATACTTCCCTGCTAAGACCTCAAGTTCATATTTTATTGTTTGCATCCTTGGTCCTTCCAATATAGAATAGTGTCACAGAACAGTATGCTTACACAAATAAGACAAAAACATTCATTTCATCCTTATCGCCAAAGTACTCTCGGTGATATTGTGGTCATCTTTTTCACTTCCCAAATTGTCTTCCATGACTCCGAAATCTGTTCCATAAACTCTTCTCCCAGACAAAATTCAACCCTTCATGATTCAACAAAGCCCGAGGGCTGGGGCTAAAGTCGAAGTTGGCCCTGGGCTAAGCGAAAAGCGTTTGCACAGCTTCGGGCTAAATTAGTCCTCGTGCTAAAGTTAGCCCTCGGACTTTCACTAGCCCTGTGCTAAATTGAGGATTGCACAGCCTCGTGCCAACTTAGCACAGGGCTAAACCGAGTGCTAAGTCGGTGAAAAAGGGTCAGGCAGGGCTAAGTCGAATGCCAGCGGCAAAAACTGCCAAAATCGAGCTTGTATATTGTTTTGTCAACTTTTTTTTCGATGGAAGGTTCAAGTGGGGAATTTCGATGCACTCTGCGCACATTTTGCATGAGTTTTCAGGAAGCCATTTTTTCATTTTTTTCTGTTTGTCTCTGGGGCATATTCAAAATGCGATAATAAAACATGCATGTGCATGGTACCAATCGCGTTGCCGTCAACAGATATGTTGTGAAGACTGTCGGACTCGGCCTGCGCCTTTGGGTTGGTCTCTTTCTTTGCTGCCTGTCCCGGTCAATTTAATCGCCAACCAGTGCAGGGCCAAATTGTGTCACACGAACCCAAATTGATTTTTTTTCTTTGCTCCATCCTCCCATCTCTGTCAAAATCTCCCCATTGATGAAAGTTCTCAAATTCTCCGGCGGATCAGCGTTTTTTCCTGTGTGTTGGACAAAGAATGTGTTTGCTCTGTTGAATAATTTTTTGGAGTTTTGCCCTGCCCCCGGTATCGGATCCAGCACCTATGCCTGGCTTGACGCCCCTTTGAGCAGGGGATTCATTTTGGGGGTATGGGATTTTCCCGCCAGGCAGGGAGACTGCACCACGCCGGGAAGCCAGTTTACAAACCCTGTCGCGACTTAAGATGGGAGGCCGGGGCCCCTACCGAGCATTATTTTTTCCGAGAGGGGACAAGGTTAGGTCAGTTTCAGATAGCTTTAGGTGTGAAAAAGGTGTTTTTCTTTCTTGCCGAAACAGGGCTCCAATCTATAGCATTCTTACACCAAACGCTCTCTGCCATCTCAAGTAGCGGCAGGGTTTGTAAATCCATGCGACCGAAGGCCGCAACTGAGAACACAGCGCTGAAAAACGCGGTTAGGTATGCGCTCAAAATCGAATTGATTTGCTTTTTTCCTTTGCGCCATCCTCCCCATCTCTGAAAAAAATCAGCATGAAAGTTTCGTTCCTCAGAACCGGATTGCTGTTACGCATTTGCTTCTTTAAATATCTGTCCTGCAACATTTATTGATGGAAGAACACAAGCTGGATTTTGCAAATTTTAAGTCCTTAATTAATTTTTAAAGGCTAATTCAAATGCAAGATTTAACCAAGCAAGTACGTCATATGCATTTGCATCTGCAAAATTTTTTTCACTGAATTCGTTGTTGTTTTCTCCTCAAAGGTTTTGGGGTGTGGTGAGCAGAGGGGTCAAAAATACATATATCTCACGCGCAGTGGCAAGTCTAGTCTCTTCGGAGGGGGTGGTGCCTGGGCATGCCCAGGCATGGGCATGCTTCTGGAATGGGATCTTGGGAAGAGCCACAGCTAGGTTCCCACTAGTGGGTATTTTTTCCCAAAAAATCTGCAAAAATCACAATTTTAATTTTTGATCCTCGGGGGGCCTCGGGGGGCGTCGCCACCTCTGCCCCCGCTGGATCCGCACTGCTTTCAAGAATATGGAATGTGTATGCTTGCTGACAGATTCAGGCACGAAGCCAAACCGGTTTAGCATAGGGCCAACCCTTTTAGCACGGGGCTAAATTCCGGGGCCAAAGTACGGGCCAAACTCATTTAGCGCGGAGCTAAATCCATTTCAGCACGGGGCCAAACCATTTAGCACGGGACCAAACCCGTTTAGCACGGGGCTAAATCCCTTTAGCGCGAGTGCTAACTTTAGTCTCGTGCTTACTAGTCCGAGTGCTAACTTTAGCTGTGCAACCCATTTTGGCCCGAAGCCTTAGCCCAGGGCCAACAAGCACTGGGCCAACTTTGGCTCTGGGCTAACTTAGCTCGAGGCTGTGCAATCCACCCTTTGGGTACATCTGCAGAACAGAGGATGCGAGGGGGTTCAGCATTACATCTCAGAGGGTGTGCATTACCTCTCAGAACACGGGACCCAACCATATTCTGAAAAGGGCACTCTTTCTCCTCAGTGACCCTATTTGCATGTGGCTTATTCCCTCCTCGTGCTACACAAATATTCTGATGCATGATGTGTTCAGCACTTATCAGCAGCTAGTTCCTTTGTCGATTATTTTTGTGTTTATGGCAATTTTAATTTGCTCTGTTGCTTTTCAACCACCCACGATTTTATTTAAACCAGGAATATGTTGAGGAATTCAGAGACATCGCCAGAGGCACACGTTCAAAAGAGCCGCTACCAGTTGGGACCATAACCCTGATTAATCAACGCAGTGTCGGAGATGATGTGATTGTAAAGATTTTAAGATTCCTCACTCTCTGTCTCTCTCTCTCACTTGCACTCTCTTTTAGCTCTCTGTTCATCTCCCCTCTAGTCACTGATATCTTTACTTTGGCCGGAATCAAGCAATAAGCAACATAACATAGGCTCACAAAATGAAGACATATCAAGAGCCATTTCTCATTCGTAAACTTAAAAGATGAACTCGCGACGTTTCGGTCCCACGGACGTGGACCGAAGAACATACCTGTTCGTGGTGCACGTGCAGAAATTATAACATAGGTTATCATAAAAAGTCGATCGTCCTCCTTTCGATGTCATAAAAATAGCACGTCATTGCACGCTTGGTTTGTTGTTTGTCCAGCATCAGTCAGTTTGTTTGTGGCGCACATTGCAAAGAGCCATTGTGACCTTCCCAATCTTAAAAGAAGATGGACACATCATGTCAATCTTGGACTGTGCTAGGAAGAAACATGGGTGGATGGTGAGGTTTCTTGCGGTTCAAGTTTTCGTCGCCAAAATCAATGTGATTGCAAAATCTTGCAATTTTTTTCTTTTGTTTTTCACAGCAGCAGAAAGTTCAGCGTGTTTGAGTCTGAGTGATAGCCACTGTTTGGTGGCTGTTCTTGCCTATCTTGTTAGCTTGACATTTTATTGCAGTACACGTAGGGTGTCAAAAATCTTTAGACAGAAACTGCCTTCATGTCTTTTCAATCGATGCATACCTAATGCTGCAAATGCAAAACACTACGTGGATGATACATACGTAGGTCACTCCAGCTTTTGTGCAAACAGGTCGAGGAATTTGGGAAATGTGGGTAGTTCACACCTTTTATGATCTTATTCCTTCAAACTACTCTTCTTCAACCTCCACGCATCATTGTAACCACAAAATCTAACTTTAGAGTGACTGGCGATACTTTGCATGGGGTATCCTTTTCAGCTCTGAATTGACGGCTTTTGACAGGTCTTGAAATGGCTTCCCAGCAATTGCAGATTTCAATTTTGGGAATAACCAGTAGTCGCATCGAGCCAAGTCTGAACTGCGTAGCAGATTGCCTATTTCAGTAATTTTGTTCTGCCCCAGGAATTCTCTAACTAGAGCGGTATTTGCGAGGGTCTGCATTTGTCATGCATGAGAAATGTGCCTCCGGTGTGAAATCCATTCTTGGGGACTTGCATGAATTCATTGTGCATAGATCGTTCTTGGTTAATATGATCATGGATTATCCTGCAAACTCTCCCATTACTGTGTTCAGTTACCGAGATGATGTTCTGGATGGTAACATGTGGTTCACCAGCAATCAGGACTCCCACAACAGCAATTGTTTGTTCGTTTACGATCTCTTTACTGGGCCCTATACAAGGGTCATCTTTCAGTTCACAGCAACCATCCTTGAATAGGCGGATAAATCTGGCTTTACTGTCATATGACGAACAACGATCACCATAATCTTCTATCAAATCGGAATGGATCTTCCTTGCATCCTCTTGAAGTTTGATTCGTATAAAGTCGTTTAAACGAGATGTTCATTAGTAAAGTTCATGATTTTTAAGCACAAGCAAATTTCGGAGTCACTAAACGGAGCAAAAGGACATAACCGAGTAAAGGGAATCGGAAGAAAATGTCACAGCGAGAAAGCTGACATTCCAAGCTTTAAAGTGATACCTAATTTGGACTGCAAATATACAAAAGAGGTACAGCAAAAAGGGTGTTTGCACGAAAGCTGGAGTGGCCTACGTACTTATTGGAAGGTTTTGCTTTGCCAGCATTCAGCAATAAGTTTGTTTCCAACAACCCACAAAGAGCCTCTGTCCAATTTCGACACAAGCATATTTTCAGATTGGAACAAAGTTGGATGAAGTTGGAAGTGCTGGATCTTGTGAATGTTGGAAGATGGTGAAGAAATTAGCATCCTTCTTTATGAAAAAACAAATTCCACAATTTCGTTTGAGGAACCACAGAAAGAGTGTATTGTCGTCTGAAGACTTTTGGTCATGAGGTACAGAGACAATTTCATTTGAGACACCACAGAAAGGAGTATTGTCTTCTGAAGCCTTTTGGTTATGAGGTTCATTTCTGGTTCACCATTTTTTCTTCTTCAAAATTCCAACAGAGATCCATGTAACCGCAATGGTGAACCACTTTCGAGCAGTGTTGTTGAACGACTTGGGGATTTGACAATTGCAACCAAACATAACCAAGCTAATCTGGCGCATTCAAATCCAATAACCGCTGAACTAATCTGGCATGTTCAAATCCAATAACCGCTGCTTTTGTCGAAGAAGATGGACACCGAGAGGGAATTATTAGCTTTAGGCGAAACTCTTTATTTTTCTTTAGGTAGACTTCTTTATTCAATTTTTCGCCATCTCCGCTTTGCCACACCAACAATGCAGCAAGGTGCACGGTGCCCTCTCATCTCCAGAAGGCTGCAACCGCTAGCAGGACTCGAGGAGTCCGAATTGAATAGCTCCTAAAATTCGTTAATCGGACTCCTTGGCAGCTCCTAAATCGACCTACTAACTTTGAACTGGTCCGAGCTAACCGGTTCACTCGAATCGATTCAACCGGTCTTGGACCAGTTGGATGTCAAGCCACATTCTTCTCTGTCTTTCTCTGGGAGTCTTCAAATTTTCTTGTTCTAGTTTTTTCGGGTTTTGTATTTTCGGTAATAGAATGTGATCTTTTTTGTGGACATAACATGATCTTTTTTGTTGGAATAATTCCACAGGAGTGATGCTTCTGCAACAACAAATAATATACCTACCCATAAAATAAATGGTTTATTTATTATGATTATTTTTAAGCCAAATTGTTATTTTTATTGGAATTATTTTTTACTTTTATTCGCTTTGTGGTGAACAAAAAAAAACGAATTTAGATGGGATTGTAACCTGAAGAATGTGGTATTAATTTCGCAGGTATCCCTGCAAAAATGATGTGTTTACTGAAGCAAGGATTTGTAACATTCTGAAACTCGTTTACTTTGAAACGTTTCCATTTCTTTCCCTTCTCAGAATTACAACAGCATGAAAGCATCCAAGAAAATAACCAACACCAAAACCAGTGCTATCAGCAACAGCAGTGATACCAAATCGGTTGGCAAGTCACCAATAATTACCAACGATCATTCAAAATTGGACAACAGGTCGTCTGCTATCAGGTTTGAATGCTTGAATAAATCAATGCACAGGCACCACGAACGGGAAATATGTTGAACAACAAAGAAACAAACTGGCCGCTAACCGTTCGTAAATAATTTGAAAAATGGCGACGTTTCGCCCCCGAGGACGTGTGGCTTTGTCAAGCAAAATCTTACAGAAAATCTTAAGATTTTGCTTGACAAAGCCCCACGTCCGCGGGGGCGAAACGTCGCCATTTTTTCAAATTATTTACAAACGGTTAGCGGCCAGTTTGTTTCTTTGTTGTTCAGCTTGAATAAATGTGAAAAGTTACCACATTTTTCCAAGGAACCAGTCGAATAAAGTTCTATGCACTTTACACTTTTGATTAAGATCTCCATTCGAAGTTGTAACTTGATATTTCGGGGGTATCGCGGTCTTGGGGGATTGTTTTAGGTGATGGTTCAGCAATGATGGTGTGGTAGACGTGTAACACATACCCATAGGTACGTCCCCACAGGTGCAATTGATTTCAAAAGTGTCAAGTGAGTGTGAGTGTCCGCCGTTGGATATATCTATGGGGAATATTTTTGGTGTGTCCGTTATGGATAACATTTTCGGAGTGTCCAGTTGGGGCGAAATAGAATTATATTTTGAAAGGAAAAAAATCTCTGCATCTGCGGGAGCATCATTTCTGGTTTTCACAGGGGGGCACTCATTGAGGATTTAACTGAGCACTGACCCATTCGGGGGGACGAGACATTCTGAAATTTTGGGTTAATTTTGAGCGCAATAGTCATGTCCTAGAGCAAAAATTTTATACCGGGGAGAGCCAAAAGCCATGCCAAGGGGAGGTGACCCACTCAGGGCATTTCTTGTCAGGAGGGGCAATCACCCCCTGCCCCACCCGAAATGATGTCCGTGGCAAACGGTGCCTAATGTTTTTTGATATTTATTATCGTCCACTTTCCAGCAATGTCAATGGAAACGGAACGAACAAACATGCCAACCGACAATCCCAACAGATAAGTAACCACAGCAATGGAAACAGCCAAGAGGGCAACCCATTTGAAGAAGAGGAATGGGACGAAGATGGAGGATCAAACAACGAACTGGTCGACAACGGGGAGGTGGGAGTACCGGTGAAAGCACTCTACGATTATGTCGGTGCAGAGTCTGACGAATTATCTTTCAAACAAGGTCAGTGTTAATCTTGTTGTTGGTAATTAAACAGAGGTCAACAGCTCTGTGGGCTTAATTGACTGCTTTACGTGTACACAGTCAGATATTGGTGCTGAGACCTTGTGCAGTGTTTGGCATTCACTTAAGTTCCTTGATATGCTTTTTTGCCCCTCACAACAACCTCTTTAGAAATTGGACTGTGGCGCTGTAATTTACAGATTTGCATTGGCTGCGAATCAAATTCAGTTATTTCATTAGCGTGAAACTCAGAAGGCATTGTTCTCAGCTTCGTGTGGTTTGTGCTGGGCACTTCTGTTACAGGACACAAAAAACTCATGTTCCAGATGGACATAAAAAAACTCATGTGACAGGACATGACAAACTCATGTTACAGAAAGACAACAAACTCATATTTCAGAAGCACATCACAAACCCATGTTGCAACACAAAAAAATCATGTTGCAGAAGGACATAAAAACGCATGTTACAGTGTCAAACTCATGTTGCAGAAGGAGATGAAAAACTCATGTTGCAGAAGGACATGACAAACTCTTGTTACAGAGGGACATGACAAACTCGTGCCAGACATAACAAACTCATGTCACAGAAACACATCACGAACTCATGTTGCAACACAAAAAACTCATGTTGCAGAAGGACATAAAAATGCATGTTACAGTGTCAAACTCATGTTACAGAAGATGAAAAACTCATGTTACAGAAGGACACGAAAAACTCATGTTACAGAAAGACAACAAACTCATATTTCAGAAGCACATCACAAACCCATGTTGCAACACAAAAAACTCATGTTGCAGAAGGACATAAAAATGCATGTTACAGTGTCAAACTAATGTTGCAGAAGGAGATGAAAAACTCATGTTACAGAAGGAGATGAAAAACTCATGTTACAGAAGGAGATGAAAAACTCATGTTACAGAAGGAGATGAAAAACTCATGTTACAGAAGGAGATGAAAAACTCATGTTACAGAAGGAGATGAAAAACTCATGTTACAGAAGGAGATGAAAAACTCATGTTACAGAAGGACAGAGGTAACAACGCTAACTGAGAGATTAGATCTATTCCACTGATCTCTCTGTAGTGATTTTTGCTCAGCTGAATTTTCGGTAGCAGATAACAAATGTTGCTTTGAGGTGCATTCAATGTCTCGGACCTCAGTTGGGTTAAAATGAGCGTTTTAGTGATTAGAAAGTTGCAAGTGTGGACTGGTTTTCTTATTCTGACTCCTTTTTGATCCTATTTTAAAAAATGGTAGTCCAGTTCGCATGTCTACCTGACAAAAACTTGCTGTTGAATAGGGCAATGGTGGATCACACTCTCGAAATCTTTATTTCTCATGTGATTTTTTTATTTTTCTTTTGTGTGTATACGTTTTGAATCCTTAACTTACTTTCCCATTTTAATGTTGCTCTTATTCTAGGTGAAGTGTTTCAGAAGCTCGAAGACGAGGATGAACAAGGCTGGTGCAAGGGTAGGAAGGAGGGCCGTGTGGGCCTTTATCCAGCAAACTATGTCGAGGTGGTTTAATTTAGGCTGGACTAGAGCTAGGGTATGGTGACAACAGTGCAGTGCAGACCCGTTATTTTCCATTTTGGTCTGCGAGGAGAGAAAAGAAAATAATATATCTATTTTTACACCCATGTGTTTTCCCTGCGGTGTAAATAAGAACGGAGTTCATTGGCAAGGTTCAAATTGGAGATGATTAATTTTGTAAAAAAATTCTGTTGTTCGTGAATATTTCCACTGTTAACAAAATGTGCACGTCCTACCAGTTTAGCCTAACTGCTTCTGCAATCGCGTCTCTTGCTTCGTTCAAAAACCCAACTCTAATCGACCGCGTTATCGATTACCATCGCTCTTCATTTGTTGCGTTGTCATTCATGTTATTGCCTACCGATTTTTTGTTGACCGCTGTTAAGTTTTCATTTCAGTTTTCTTTTTCCTGGGTTTGATATTGTATTACAATACATGATGGTTTGCATTGTTTGCTGTGTCAAGTTAAGTTAGTTTTGTCATCAACAGTTTGCTTTCCCATCATGCCCGTGGCCCCGTTTGCATGTTTCACGGCCTTTCGCAGGCTGCTTTTTCTGAACTGCTTTTGCCGGGATTGAGCGATGGGAAACGTGAATGACGTCTGACGACCATGCTGTCTTCTCACCTGCAACATTCCATTTCTGCATTTGAGCTTTCAAGTATGATCTGTTTTTAGGTCTTCCTCTCAACCAGAACGAAAAAAGTCTTGGATTTTTGTTTTCCATGCTGGGCCCGTCTTCTCACAAAAAGTTTCTGCATGCCAGTCTGCCTCATTCAAAGTTCATCCTCAGACACTCTCTGTGTGTCAGTAATTATCTGAAAAGAGGCCATTTTCCAATCGACGGAGTAGATTAGAGATTGTTTCGCCCCCTGGTTTGGAGCCTTCAAGTCGGACGACACACACTGCTCTCTGCCGTTGGTGTTGTACGACTGTGCAGTTCAGACGGGTCATGAGTTGAACTGAACCAGTCGCACAACATCAGTACCACAGAACACTGTAGTCTGACTCGAAAAAGGCTCCAGATCAGGAGCTGAAACGTCATCTCCGAATCTACTCTGTCAATATGAAAACACCTCTATTCAGGTAATTGCTGACAGTGTTTGTAAAATGGATTGTGTTGTAAGACATTCAGGTTCATATCTGTTTTTCTTTTTTGAAACAAGTCCAGTTTTGGGTTGCTGATGAATTACCCTTCAAATCTAAGGTTTTGAATCCATGTATTTGTGGAACGAATCCCCCACGCTTTAATATTGCATCATTACATTAGAATAAGGATTTACTTGGATAGAGTTAAGGGGGGGGGCCGTACAAACTTTATGGATTTTCTCAAAATTTTCAGTTTTTATTTTTAGGTGTGAAAATGTCAAATCAGTTGTGTAAAAGTCGAATTCGAACTCAGATTTTGACAATAACCCTTAGTTTTGACCAAAAATTCCAATTCGCTAGGCTTTTCATACAGCGATCTATGCTAAAAACTGAATTTCAATAGTCTATTTCACCGCTTTTGTTTCGGTGCAATTTTGAACTTTCGATTAGTGTTTCTCAGCAAGTTCCAAAGGTAGAGAGATCAAATTTGGTATACTGAATGGAAAAAATGTCCTAAATTGAGTGGCAGAGTCGGAATTTCAGATTTCTTACTCAGAGTGCCACTGTGACTCTATTTCCAAAATATCTTGGCGCTTGGCCATCGCGAGTGCAAAAAAACTGCCAAAACACATTGAAGGAGTAAAAATATCAAAATTCTGGCTCTGTCACTCAATTTTTCATGAAATTTTGAGCATTTTTGCATGTTCACACTTTTAAAAATACCTGCTACTTCTGTGGGGCACCGATAGAAAGTTTCGGTTGGATATTTTTAAATAAATGGCTGCCAAACCTTAACCAGGTGAGCTAGGAGGCTGAAATTTTGTGTGAACACTTCTGTGATGCTCCCAAACATGGTCACCAAAAACGAACTTAATCGGTTGAAAAATACGGAATTTGAATTTTTATATGGGCCCCCCCTTAAACAGGTAGTCCTCGTAATCACATTTGGTGGTCAACTGTCGATTATGATCGCGGTTACTCCTCTTACCTACTTGATTCCTGTTATCTGTCTGGGTGTCTGCAGACCTGGAAAACCTGGAATTGTCTGGGAAATTTGCCATTTTGGAGAAGTTAAAATTGTTCGCAAGCTTGCGAAGGGCATTGTGATAAGACAGGCTGGTGGGCTTGTAACCTCCGGAACAGTAAAACAAGGACAAAAAACTAACGGGATCGATTTCGACATCTGCAACAGGCATCCTCCTTCAGGTCGTGTCAGGGAATTTTTTTGGAATTTATCTTTCTCTAGCGAGTAAAAATGGATTTTTCTTTTTATTTTCTTCTTTGTATTGTTATTGATATGCCCTAAGTGTGGTTAGGCCACACTTAGGGCATATCAAACAAATCCAAGTTGTAGGCCGTGTCTTCCAGGTTTTTCCGAAAAAATTTATTCTGGCCATTAAATTTGGTGAGAGATGGAGGTCAATGAGTACCCAAAATGCCTGAAATTTTTGGAATTTCCATCTGGAAAACCTGGAAAAGTCAGGGGAAATGGTATCTGTCTGGCTGCAGACACCCAATCCATCAGCTTGATGTGTGTGTCAAAATGAAGTAACTCTGACTTCTTGTGTTTTTTTTTCTGAAGTGGTATTGGGTTAATTTCTGCTATTTGTTTCGTGTTAAATCCGAACTCATTGGAGTTCATGTGGAGAAAACATTGATATTTTGCTCATTCAGTGGTGTAGATAGACCCCTCCCCCATTTAATCATTCCCTGCGACAAATAGCTAGCATTTATCGTTTTTTTTTTCATTTATTTTTATGCCATACTTAAATATTCATTGGAATGTAAATTGAGCTTTGTTTTTTCTTGGCTGTCGGATGCAATTTGGCAAAGGAAAGGCAAAACTTTTCTACCATGAACAGCACTTTGCTGGTTTTCCAAAATCAATGTGAAACTTTTTATGTAGAAAATACGGGCTTCACATTTGCAATGAAAAAAAAATGCTGAATTCAATTTCAAAATTTTGCTTCAAGTGGCAGAGGATAACAAAATCAGGCTTCTTAACCCCCATGACAATCCACAGGGTGCTTCAGAAATAGTTGTTCCGGGGTAGCAAGGAACGGGTTTTTTATCTTCACGGACCGGGTTTTCCTCCGACCTCCAGGGCCATGCACAGACGTTGGAACCACCCTGGTCCAGCTTCGGTTTGTTTATATCAACAAAAAATCCCTCAAATGCCCCCTTGGTTCACCTGCGGGGGGCATTATTGCTTTCCTTGAGGCAGGGCATGCGGTATGGATCATTATGCTGCATTAAGTACAGCTCTACTGGTGTTTTCCATAATTATCCCTCTCTTTGATTGAGCAAACAAAACCAACTGCAGATGCTTACAGGCTGGAGCAACTGCCACACGGGGTTCACCTCTGAAAGTTTTTCCTCTGGGTTATATTCAAGGGTGCCTTTGACAGTGTGGCCTATACCAACAGTTTATGTCTAAGGCCCTTTGAATTAAGTTGTTGTTTGTGCATGTGCCAATTCATCAGTCAAGGGCGGTACATCATAAATAGAGCACTCTGAAAATGGTGAAAAAGAATTGTCACCACCAAAACGAAATCAGCCATTTCAACCATCTTTTGTGATTTCTTTATCATATCAGTCAATTGAAAGGCAATTCTGGCAATTGTGAATGGGCGATTTTCCACGAAATGTGAAAATTTCCACGAAATTCATTGATTTCCACGAAATATCCCCTTTTTCACGAAATACATGCGAAAACGTCGTGTTTTTCCTGTTTTAATTAAGTGGCAAGCGTAGTGCACAAAAACACTTTGAAAATGAAGCTTTCTTTTGCTCTTTTCTTGGTCTCTTCTTCAGTTTATTTCATCAGTTTTCCAATGTATTGTTCCTGCAAAATTCAAAGCAATCACATTGTAAAAATGACTGAAAATGCATTTTTGACAGGTTCTCGCCTTTTTATTTCCACCACCAAATAACGAAATTTTTCAACTTTTGAGCGAAATTTTCCAAAAATTATCACCATTTTCAACATGCTCTAATCATAAATCATCATAAATCATAAAAAAAACACAAATCATAAACTAGAAATATCAATGGAGATCGATTTCGCTGCAAGTTACTGCGGCGTAGTCAGTCCGACTATTGAAGCAGGTCCTCCAGTGGATGCGTCATCTGCTAGAATCGGCGGGATTCGAGGAATGAAGTCATCTGGGAGGTTGAAGTCCATTTGTGTCACGTTTGTTGCGGGTGGAGGGATTCAAATCTTGTTCCGCCATTCTGGTGGTCGAACATCTCATGCCAAGCTGGATGGAGTTTTTCAATGTCTTTGACGTTGATGCAGTCTTCGTTCTGTCGGACTTCCAATGATTCCTTAATTAGCCTGGATGGAAGTACCGCCCTTGCCTGATTTATAATGCCATCTGCAGCCCTCAAAACCATACGTGCCAATTCATGTTGGGTTCATTTTTGGTGAGGCCACCCAATGTTTGTGGTGAAACAGAATTGAAATTATTCTCTTTGCAATTTGAAAGTTCAACCCGGATGAGTGCTTGCTATTGATTGCTTCTGAAATTAAAGTTCAATTCGATGTTGTTACTTGTAAATACGACACCATATCAGTTGTTAATGCATGCGTGCCGGTGTTATTTATTATTCTGCAATTGAAGGCCGGCAATGTTGTGAAAATACATATTTTTGAAAATTGTTTTCGTGAAGTGGTGTGTTGTGAAATTTGGTCCACGATTCAGCAAGGCCAACATGATGTCTTGCCCGTTCATGGCAGTTTGTAGAGCTTACTTTGTCCTGTTTGTGGTTCTTCTTTTCACAACAAGCTCTTGCCCTTTGCTTTGATTCCTCTGATCGGGGAACCAGCATGGCCAATTGTCTCACAGACTGTTGGCATCATTTTTAAAATCTGATGATGCTTTTTTGTCTTTGATGATTTTTGGAGGCAATGCGACAATACTCAAAAGAAAACTTTGATGTTTATGGACCGATTTGGTTCAATTTTGGCACACCATTGAGCATCGTGAAAGTTAGTTTACACGCATGTTTTGATAACCCACTCAAGTGGTTTCCGAGTTGTTCACAAATAACTGGTCAAAGAAGTTCAGATCTTTGTGTCTCCTGTGGGAAAAGTGTGGGACATTTTGTGATCTTGTTTTCATCAAAGTTATCCAAAAAGCATGTAAAATGCCGGACAAGCATGTGGAAAAAGTCAGACTCTGGGCCAAAAATGCATTTCCGGCTTCATCAGTCAAAAACACTTACACAAGTATGCCAATTTTTACCTTTCTGGAATGTTCCTCTGCTGAGAAACAGCAAGCGGAAGTTAAGAAGTGCTAAAAAACTGAAAGTGGTAAACATACGCCTTGAATGTTGTGGTTTTTCGAATTAAATGAGAAATATGCTGCGGAGGAAAAGAAGTGGTGTGAAAGAATCGCAATTCCTCGACAGCCAATAGAGCTGCAGAAATGGTAATTATATCATTGGAATCAGAAAAATATGGGCAATCTGGTGATGTCAAAAGTTTAAACCCAACAAATCATGTCTTTGCAATATTCTGACTCCCAGCCCCCCAAAAACTTGGCAAAAAGTGAGATGCCAGATGGTAAAATCCCATTCAAAGATTCATTCTATTTGGGAGGGGTAAAAATGCCTCTGTCTGGGTATGAATAAAAAACCTGTGGGGTTTGATGGCATTTTCTGAATCCCATCTCGTTGGACCATGTCTGAATTTTTGTTTTCGTTTAAAAAAAAGCTTGCTTTTGATAGAATAAATTTGCAGTTTTAATACCACTAAAATCTGGGTTTTCGGGTTTTCCCAGGTCACCGTGATTCACAACTTTTTGGTGTCAATTTTGACCTCATCTCGTTTCCCTTCACAGAGTCTGCAGCTCACAGCCCAGCACGACCCCAAGTCTGAGAGTGGAGGGGTATTGCTATTAAGTATGGGTTGCTACTGCCTAGTATTACTCGTTTCATGCATACTGTATTAGGGTCGCTGTTTTGTTCCTGTCTATCTGGTTCGTTGTAACCATTTCTGATTTGTTCAGCGTGCATGCCTTTTACTTTTTGCTGGATACTATCATAATTCGGTGTTTGTTCACTCAACTGCCCTCGACTGGGGATTTTTCTACGAGTTTAGAGTCTGGTGTCTGTTCATATGAGAAGGTGTCAGGAAGATGCTTTGTCAAAGCTTTCTCAAACCAATGCGGCATTTTTCCTGTGTATACGGGCCGGTGTCAGATCGGTCAGATGAACTGCATGCAAATCAGCGGTTGGCCAGTGACACACTTTGTTTTGCATTTCCTCTTCTAAAATTGGCAATTATGATGCTTAAGATGGCTGTTTAAGGAGTTGTTTACCCATTGTATCCTCTATTGTGTGACCACCCACAGCAAATCAAACACGGAAAACGACTTCAAATTGTTTTTGTGCTCAAGAAAGTTTGGAAAATGCTGTCCGATTGACTTGTTTTTCTTGTTCCCGTGTGCAATGTTTCTCGAGTAAAGTTGAGAAGGCATTTTCCGGTCGTCCCATCTTTCTTGTTCCAACGTCAGTGTATCTAGGGGAACTTGCGAAGGTATTTTCCAGTTACCTTACTGTTCTTTTGTTCAAATCATGGGTGTCATTTTGAGGAGGGCAAGGGGGCAACTTCCCCTAATGAGAAATGTCCCTTCCGGCGGTTTGCTTGCCCCTCCCGAGTTTGTGCTTTTGACTCTCCTTGATGGTATATTTGGCCACGAGAACATGAGTAATGCATCCAAATTAACTTTAAATTTTCAAAACTTCTTAAGCTTTTGGGGGATCCACCCCCTGCTAGGGGCTCTTCCCCTTGGAATCCCACTGCGGCTCCACTCCGGATCCCCAATATCTGTGGGGCTCTGCCCCAGACCTCCCAGTTGCCAATGCTCAGATCATTGAGAAACAAGACGTCGCCCACTACGAAAATGAAATGACGCCCGTGGTCCCACGTGTGTTGTGACTCTTGTGGAAAGTTGTGAAGGTGTTTCTCAGATGCTTGATTTTCATGCTTCAATGTGTGATGATCCATGGGATGATTTGGGAAGTCACTTTCAGACTGGCTGATTTTTCTTGTTCGTGTGTATGTCACTGATGTCTCTTGGAAGTTCTCTTTCTTTTTCTCTGTTAGTCATGTTTAAGCAGCTAATGATGTTGTTTTAGATGAGATTCATGCACCGTGCTGATAGACTACTTGTTAACGCACCGACTTCCGTTTACATATTAAGTTTTAATACTTTTGTTGAGTTGTCAAAGCAATAATAATACTGTTGTTTGCATCAAACTCATCTATGGATGCGATGCTGATTCTACTACACACGTCTAAAATGTATTTTCCTGTTTGTGGCCAGGTTGTATTATATTTATCGGTGAACTAGACCTAGTTATATAGTTTGTTAGAGTGCGTATTAACTCTGGCAATGCTGTCATTTCTGTATTCCTTCTGTGGGCAATCGGGGAAAAGGGGGACAGGCAAAAAATGCTCCTTGTTACGTGATGTGGAATTCTTTGAAATTATCAAATTCCAAGTTCTCCGTGAGCACAATTTTATTTCATCAATTTGTGTGAGGCTTGCAAAAAAAATTGTTCCCACTGTGCAGGTTTTAACATATTCGCGTTGGGAAATAACAGATTTTGGCACAGTTACTTTGTGGGTTTTTTGCTATTTTTTTTTCAATGATGGGCATACCCAGATGATGCTTCCATTGTGGTTTTTTCATGGTGCCTGAAACAAATGTTCCATGGTCAGGTTTCAAGGATTCTTCTTGGAAAGTTTCTTTCGTATGTATCTGAACTGGAAAAATCTCTCAATGGTATTCTGTGAGTCATTGCTTTTGCCCTTTCCGATGAAGCTGTCGTGTGCCCTTCTGATCAAGCTGTGGTGCCCTTTCTAATCGAGTAGCGGTACCCTTTCCAATCAAGTTGTTCATGTCTTTTTTCACTTGGTGGCCATCAGAAGTCCCATCATGATAGAGACAGGGTTCCCACAGTCGGGAAAAATCAGGGAATCACTCCAAACGTCTGGTAATTGCTCAAAAGTATCCAAACGTCAGGGAAAATCAGGGATCGCAATGATCCCCGGGAGCCTCAAAATGACCAAGAAACGAAATTTTGAGGCCAAATGAACACTCAGATTTCAAAATTTCTTCAGCTTGTGGAGGACTCAGTCCCCCAGAGAACCTGCCGATTGGAAGATCGCTGAGGCTCTGACCCAGACCCCGTAACGCCTGCACAGGCTTTTGACATTTGACAGTGGCACTTTGGTTTGGAAAGGTCGAAAAATGGATCAGCAAAGGTCAGGGAAATGGATCGGCAAAAGTCAGGGAAACGAAATTCCACAAAGTTGTGGGTACCCTGTGGAGAATATCCAATGAAGTGATGACATTGTGCAATGTTACGAAATCGGGAACAAGAGTAAAAACCTCAAGGACCGCAGAGCAAGAAAGGTATTCAATAAAAAATCTGTTCTCCAAAGATACCCTACCTGGTAACTTTATGTAGCTGAAAATCGCTGTTACGCTATTTTGGCAATTTCCACTCTTCACGTGGCATCATCTGGCGCATGTAACGTTGCGATACCATCCCGAACCCGTCCTCAGAGCGTCGGAACTTGCTGGGAAAGAGTGATCGCAAGTTGAACAACCCTTGTAAGTTTCCACCCTTTTTGCCACCTGCCCACTTATCATGCTATCAACTAGTTGTCAGGTTCCATTATCAGGAATTGATCAGTGTCTGTCTGATGCAGGGTGTCATGTCATTCAATGGGCAGGAAAATGTCTTGGTAATTCTGTGGAAAATGTCTTAGGAAACTCGAAAGATATGTGAATGAGAGAGGTTGATATCTTGGCTGACTTCCACTCTCCCTGTGAGATAAATCGACACCATTGCATGAAAAACAGCACCCGATGTGTAAGAAGGGTTATCCGAACAACGTAATAAGTCGCCACGTTTAGCCTCAACATCCACGATCCGGGCATTTTTCTACCTTTGCATGACACCCTGTGTAAACAAACAACAGTTCAGGTGTTTGCAGTATTGTCGACTTTTTGATGACAGCTGACTTGCTGTGTTCGTGCCACATGTGTGGCCATCTATCTATTACCTGCTGCATTTGAATGGAATTCGTAACTGTTCTTCCGATTTGGTGTCAAACAGAAACTCTCTGATCCATAACCATAATTCTGGACGTATTGTCAGTTTTGCAAAGTAACTTTGCAACCTGTAATTTTGGCCAACAATTGTGTAAATTTTTGTGCAATGAGCTCTCATTTGTTCCGTTCATAATCGGAACACAATGGATGGGGTTAATTGTTCCATCCACCTGTTGTTAACACCTGCCCGAGGTACATTTACCATTGTTAACTGCTTGGAAATTTTACCTCGGGTAGATTTTAACACCAGGTTCAGGGAAAGTGCACCCCATCCTACGTTTTGATATGGCCTTAAATTAATATTGATAACAGCATATATTAATGAACTGTAATAAAGGTAATAAAAGTAATTATTCCATTCATTGAGCTGTATGAAGTATGTGTGTTTTGATTCAATCACTGTCACGTTGGCTGGCAATTCCTTCTGTGCATGAATTTCCCAGTTTTGGTATATTTGTTGATCACACTTAGTTCGAATTCCCATTTGACCCGATGGTAGCTTTTCATACGTTGGTTACTTGACAATAATATCCTTCAAGGGTTCGCCATCGTGCTGATGGCCTTGAAACGCCTCGTCTCCTTTGCCTGTGAAATGTACGAGGGTCGTTCAAGTTGCTCTAGCCCTGGCCAACTTCCAGGCCAGAAATCACCGATTGGTTTGTCATCCCTTATATCTATATCCTTTTTAGGAAGCCACACCAAATTTGGGTCTAAAAGGACCATTTTTCATTTCTGTGTGGAGATTCTTTTTAAGCCATCTGGTAACTGCACTTTGATGCATTTGCACCGATTCCATTTTTGCTCAATGTCTGTTTTTACTCATCTTTCTTGAGTCAATGCTGCAAACAGCTTTCGCAGCTCGAAATCTCTCGCAGAAAGACGTTGATAGAACTTGTGTATGCTATTCCGGGGGAGAGATTACGAGCTGCAAAAGCTGTTTGCAGCATTGACTCACGAAATGCGAAAAAACAGACATTGAGCAAAAAAATAAATGGAATCGGTGCAAATGCATCAAATTGCAGTTACCAGATGAGATGGCTTAAAAAGAATCTCCACGCAGAAATGAAAAATGGTCATTTTGCACCCCAAATTTGGTGTGGCTTCCTAGGAAGGATATAGAAATAAGGGATTACAAACCAATCGGTGATTTCCGGGGTGGAAGTTGGCCAGGGCTAGAGCAACTTGAACGACCCTCGTAAGTTGTGAAAACAAGCTCATGAATGAGTAGAAGTTGAAAAAAGGTTTGCATTTCATTCATGAACCATTCCATGGGAAAACATCACCAAAACTAGATCAACATTCAAACTGGGGGGTTAAAACTGACAAGGGCCAAAAACACATTGATAGCTGACCAATCTACCCCTCTGCAAAAAAACCAGAAGCATTGCTCACGTAAATAAAAGACAAAAAGAAAGGATGTGTTTGATCAAATATTGCAGACATAACAGCATTGTTTATGTCTGTCCCCGATCACACTTTTCAACAGTTGCCACATGAGATGGAGGACGATGATGGTTGCAAAACAAACCTTCTATTCCTGGGATCAGATCAACCACATAAAAAACAGAAAATTTAATTTGTTCATTTCATTGTGTACGGATAATTTTTCCATGTTACACGCCACTTTCAATCATCACAAGCTGGCTCTTTTCTCCTTTTTCCAAAATATTAAAACGGAAATTCAAAAACATATGATGAAAAAAACTACAGACATGCCAAAAATTGAGCCGGTGAATGTCCATTTTCATCTGATCGTTCAACGTTCGATGATTTTGTCTGTTCTAAGAAGGGCTGGAATTTTGTCTACAGAGACTCATTATCAGATCAACATTGTGCTGTGTTTGAAACGTCATTTTTCCCGCACATGAAAGCACTTTATCACATACAATAGAGTATAAACGGTCAGTTATCAGATGCCCCTGTGATGTCTAATCTGAGGGGCTTATACAAATGATATTTTGAAGTGATTGAATTGACAACAAATATTTTTATTCGTTTACCAAAATTGTGATTCCTCATTTGGTCGTGACTCAAAATGTATCGAGGGAGCTGAGTATAGAATGGAATATGGCCTCCGAAAAGTGTTGAATGTACAAAAAATACATCATCCAAAAAATGTTTAAAATGAAAAATTGGAGTTCAGTTAAGCTGAGAAATCAACACCAAAATCTTGAAAAATTCCACCCAATTTCAGGTTGTGCCCTGCAAACATAACAACTCCAATTTTTCATTTCATACATCATTTTTTTTAACAGGACATCGACGTTTTCGATTGGAAAGAACTTCAATCAAGCAGAGTTATATCCAAAGGGTATTAACTTCTTCCAGCCCAGAGCGGCATACATTTGCATTCATAATGATGCACTGCACAAGCCAGATACAATGTTAGGGGGGAATGGCAGATCAAAATTTGCATGTTTTCCCATTTTTACTATTTTGAGTTATGCATGTTTTTCCTTTTCGACCCTGTAGAATACAAAAAATCATTCAGAAATTACCCAAACCTGCCAATTGCCATCACGGACAATCAAATGACATGCTGAAGCTAGATGATGAAATTTTGACAGCAATGATACAATTTGCTTCAAAAAATACCATTTCCGAGAAAACAAGCTAGGATTTGGTGGTGGTCTGCATATTTGACCAATTCGACCCTGTAGAATCCAAAAAATCATTCTAAAATCACCAAAACCTTGCCGTTTCCCATCAACACTCATATCAAATAGCAGGTGCTCTGGAGATTACAGTGTTTGGAATTTTCTTTTTCATTTTTACGGAACTGATTTTTGCAAGTTTTTGAACCATCTCTCCTTTTAGCAATCGAAAATCCAGGTGAAATTTTTCAGACATGCCAAAATTATTAAACTAGTCCTGCTGCTCATGATTCGGATTTTTGAGAGTCTATGAGGAATGAATTCCTGTTCCAGAATAAGCAAACGTAGCCTATCTCTAAAAATTCTCTAAAAAAAAAAACAATACAAACCAATGAAATAACCACATTATTTCATGTAATAAATTCGTAAATCTGGCCTCATCGGTGGTACTTAAATATTTTATGAACGACCACCAGGTGATTATTTTTTGTTTCTTTTTCAGGCAAAATTTACATCAGATCAGACTAATTTGCTTGACTATCTCGCATTGTTTGCTGTAACAGTTTGTTGAAATAATGTCCGGACGGTATCGGGACAAGGAACCATGCCCACCAGGGTGCAAAGTCTATGTTGGAGAGCTGGGTAAGATCCAGAAAGCTGTTGTGCTTTGGACCCAGAACTGTCCATCATGTACATTCTGGAACCTGTAGCATTTCCTCAACATTCAAAATGATGTTTGTGTCTTATTTTACAGCCAAGGTTAAAATTTTGGACAAGACGGGGCAGTCAAAAACGTGCCAGCCAACTCTATTTCAAAATAGAAGAACCGGTTTGGTTTCTGTGTTTCACTCTGTTTTGGCTCATTTTTGCCAAGTTTTTTGTCTGGAAAAGAATAATTGATAAAGTTCCTATCCTACCACCTATTTTTTTCGACATTTTGAGCCACCATTTTTCTTTGAAAACTTTTTTTAACAAAATATTGACACCTGGAGAAATTGTTGTGGCAACTTTTGTTCTGTTTTCGTCGCTTTTTTGAAGACATGTTGGCCTTTTCTATTAGACACTGATGCTCCCATGCCAAAAGGTGCTCAAAAATAACCATTTCAATGAGATACTGAGGCTTATGTGAAAGAAGGTGTCCATTCCGATTCATGAAAAGCGAGTTTTTCTCAATTTGGGCGACTATTTTTGATTTTTTTTTTCAGTGTGGGTACGTAACTGGACCATGGTGACCAATGATTGTGCACTTCGCATTTTAAAGGATTTAAAAGATTCAACTGATGACACCCCATTTTACCAAAAAATCTATGATAACTTGTCCAGTAATTAGGAATGAGCAAAAAATTAAAAATTCCGTAAAAATGATTCAATCATGCACATCCAATTTGAAAAATGAACCTGGTGATTTTTTCTGCTTTTTTGATCACTCAGGCACACAGGGGTCGAAGCCAGATCTTGAAGATGCATTCAGCTACTATGGTCCACTGAGGAATGTCTGGGTAGCAAGAAACCCTCCTGGCTTTGCATTTGTTGAATTTGAGGATTCAAGGGATGCCGAAGATGCAGTCCGTGGGCTTGACGGAAGGTAATAATTCCATTGGATTTTGTGTTACCAACCATGAATATGCTGATGGTTATTCATTCTACCAACCATAAATATGCTTGAACCAATTGTTATTCATTCTACCAACCATAAATATGCTTGAACCGATGGTTATTCATTCTACCAACCATAAATATGCTTGAACCAATTGTTATTCATTCTACCAACCACAAATATGCTTGAACCAATGGTTATTCATTCTACCAACCATTAATATGCTTGAACTGATGATATTCATTCTACCAACCATTAAAATGCTTGAACCAATGGTTATTCATTTTGTCATAAACCAAATTTGCAGGATCTTAACCTTTTACCAGTCGCAGGTCTGCTTCTAGGTGGCCGGTTGGAGACTTCATGAAGATGATCCAAATATTTTTTTTCCAGTCATTTTCGTAGAGTGAGAAAACACATCGTAATAACTCCGCCGTGTTTATTTGTGCCGATGCAAACTGAACAAAAGACGTGAAAAAATAAATCTCACCCCGTGGCACGAAATAAAAATCGTTTTATCATTTTCTTTGCTCTCATGAATTGAAATTGTTTTCTTTGCTAAATCAACTAAATTGAGTGCCCATCTTGCGACAAGCAAAATCGCGTTTAAAAAGATACAACAGGAAAAGGGTTGAGGATTGTCAATTGGAGCACAAGAACTTTCTGGATGACCACAGTGAGTTCTAATGCACTGCCGCTGTAACAGCTAGCTCATCACCAACCTATGTGATCCTCATTTGCCACCACTTCCAGATAACTAGTGCACTCTGAAAATGGTGAAAAGGAATTGTCACCGCCAAAACGAAATCAGCCATTTCAACCATCTTTTGTGATTTCTTTATCATTTCAGTCAATTGAAAGGCAATTCTGACAATTGTGAAAGGGCGATTTTTCCCGAAATGTGAAAATTTCCACGAAATTCATTGATTTCCACGAAATATCTCCTTTTTCACGATATACATGCGAAAACGTCATGCTTTTTCTTTTTTTTAATGAAGTGGCAAGCATAGTGCACAAAAACATTTGAAAAATAAAGCTTTCTTTTGCTCTTTTCTCAGTCTCTTCTTCAGTTTATTTACAGCATTTTTCCAATGTATTGTTCCTGCAAAATTCAAAGCAATCACATTGTAATATGACTGAAAATGCGTTTTTGACAGGTTCTAGCCTTTTTATTTCTACCGCCAAATGACGAAATTTTTAGACTTTTGAGCAAAATTTTCCAAAAATTATCACCATTTTTAACGTGCTCTACAGATAACAGACCAACACCTGCATAAGTAAAGTCAAGAATAACTGACAAAGTGCAAAGGGTTGGAGTAACAAGTGTTTCATATTTCCACTATTTCATTTCCATCGGAACAATATCAAAACAGGATGCAGGGAAACATCATTTTCACTACACTGTCACAATTGTGCTTGTACCAAGCGGAATTGACATGACTCCTCCAAAATTAAAATGATCCTTCCCTTGAAGCAAAATTGTTCTCCCAGAATTCCTGAAATCTTCTGCAAAGAAAAAAGATTGAAATACCCCCTCATTGTATTCGTGAGTAAAGATAACAAATAGTTCTGCCAGAGTCTATTCTGAAGTTGCTGAGTTGTTAAACATCTGGGGAATCCAATCCCCTGCACAGCTGCGGAACTTCTCCCCTTGGATCACTGCTGGAGCTTCCCATCCACTCGGAGCCCTTCCTTGCACACATTAGGGAGAACACTAGCACTCACGCATGGCACTGAGATTTGACTTAGTTTTTCTGCTGTCTTGTGTGGATCCTGCCGAAAGACATCTTTTTTCTGTTCATATACAGTCTGTCCAGTCTAAGTTGAGCTCTGACCTTTTTGTCGCGTGGTCGAAGATCAAGGATCTCCAAAATGCAACCGTGGTGTTTTCTTTTCGAAGTCTGAAGAAACATCAAAGGGTTCACCTCAAAACCGCTTCACGAAGTCCAGAAGACAATGTATGACTCTTGCCTGTTGGCATCTCGACTCGACAACAACAAATCAAGAACTTCCCAAGCCACAAGAAGTGAAAAGCGTTGCTTGCAAGGAATTCACCCCGTCAACATGTATTAAACGGGCTTGGAGCAGATACAGCATACAGACGCATAAGAATACAGTTGGAGTGTCCTGACTCTTTCACGCGACCAGAACAATACAAACACAGGTTTTAGAAATCTGAGGTCAACTGCGGCCAGAGCTCAACTTAGACTGGACAGACTGTAGTTTTTGCTCTTAGGTTCAAGCTTTGATACGAGGTGGGTTAAGAGTTCAGAAGGATTTCCTTGCATTTATTACCAATTCAGTTTTGTGCTTGATTAGTGATTCGCGGTGATTCATTGCAATACACTTGTGATTATGTTTCCGCAACTTTTAGAACAATCTGTGGCCGACGTGTCAAGGTTGAGATTTCCAACAAGAAGGATAGCAGTAGCAGCCGAGGTGGCTGGGGTGGATCGAGGATGTCACCGATGAGATACGGAGGTGGAGGTGGTCCTCCAAGAAGATACAGTGGAGGTGGCGACAGAGGTGGTGGCCGGAGGGGAATGCCCGACGAAAAGTGTTACAGATGCGGCGAACGTGGCCACTTTGCGAGAAGCTGTCGTGGTGCCAGAAGGTTAGGATCTTGTTGCCTGTTTCCATGGTTTAATTGGTGTCGGTAGAAGGCTCAATTTGTTGTATCACTGACAAGATGAAGCTTGGCTTGCTTGGAGATTTGATTGCCTTGGACATGTTATGGGGGTACGGATAAAATCCTCATTAATGCCAATTACCAAATTGATTCACAAGCATGAAATTCGTCTTTCACAGCAAAATTCCACAGTTTTGACTCCCCCAAAACCCCTTTTTTCCTATTCTATGAGCAAGGCGTCAATAACTTTGCAGAGTTGTTCTTTCTCATGCATGTGTTGAGTTCAGAGGGGCATGCACATCACATCAGTGGTTGTCGCCATAGATTTGATATTTTGGTTGCCCAAAATGCATTCTAGCTTTTTTCAGAGACCGATGACTGAGAGGAGCATAACGTTTGGCTGATGAGAAAAATTAGCCCAGCATAATATCTTCAAACCAAGTCCATCCTGCCTTGCCTTATTCTAAATTAATTTTCCAAGGCATGAGATGATTTTGGGTTGAGTTTTAGTTTCTGTTATAAATTGAAAAGAGAGTTGAAACAAAGCCAGTAGCGGAAATTTAATTTTGTATCCTGGCGAAGCTTCTCAAGTTTAATGGCGTCTTAGCATGTGGACAAAATTAACGAACGGTGAGTCGGGTGTTCATGCATTGAAGTCGTCAGTCAGCTGCTTCTCCCTGTTCTCATTTGAAAGGTCGTATAAAATTTGCCTTTTGACTGAAGTGGTACCAAAAGGAAAAAATCCAAGCCCCAAAATCGGGGGGTGGTGGAGATTAAAAAAATGGTTTCGCTGTTTTTCCATTGCTTTAAACATACTTTATTTGTTTCCCAAGTCTAGTTTCGAGGTTCTCGCCAAAAAATACAAAAATCATTGCAAAGGTTAACCAAAGCTCAACTAAAAACTTCAATGCCATTTTTCCGAACTTTTTGTTTTCATTCGTTTGCTTTGGAGCAACAGTGGTAAGCGTGCTTGGATTTTTGTTTTCTTTTTGTAATTCGAAGCATCAGAGTCCAGCCTGTGCAGCATGGCCGTTCCACTTCTCCAGCGGATTTTTATCACCAATAAACAGAGGGCCCAACCAGTCCAATGGGGTGCGGTTGCTGTTCATCGCTTCACTCCACGTATGCTGTTTGTTGTTGGATCAATTCTATCCCCCACAGTGATAAAGTCTACCCCCTCATAACAATAAATTCTTCTCTACACACATGGGATAGAAATTCTTGCCTATACGTGTAGAACCTGCACAATTGCAGGCAACAAACAATTTCGAATCATAAAAACAAAATTGGCAGAAAGTTCAATTCAGGAAAACGAAATTGGCAGAAAGTTCAATTTACCAAAATGAAATTTGGCAGAAAGTTCCACTTATGGTGGGGTGCACAGTTCCGTGTATAAAATACACCGTGTATTATGACGCGATTTCCATTTGAAATGATGTTGGTGCCCGCGATTTCTTCGATGATAATCAACAAAACCTGCCGTCAAAATACACTGTGTATTTTATACACGGAACTGTGCACCCCACCATTAGTAAAATGAAATTGGCACGTTTTTCTCCCATCAATGACATCAGAATTGGACACTTCTTGGGAAGATGGGGTGCAGGTTGTCAAAGCCAACAATTGGGGGAATGGTTGCAATTGGGGACAAACATTTTGAAACTCGGGGAAGATTGATTGCAGGGCCATTCCAGCCATAAGTTCACGACTAAAAATCACTTAAACAGTCCAAACAAAGAGTTCAAATCCCCGCCAGTTTTTTTTTTTTTTTTTTTTTATCATGTGGAAGTCAAATCCATTTGGTCATTTCACCAAATCACATTTCACAGATTTTCAGATTCTCAGAATCAAATTTCACAGATTTTCTGCCCAGAAATGTAACCTTTTCGGTTGCAGTTCGGAATACCTGCCGACATCTGAAAAAAGCTGAACTGGACGAGTTTTCACACACGCTCAAGCAGTCAAAATGGGATGGGAAGATGAGGGCGAGGTAGATAGGATAGGATAGGTTAGGACAGGTGTGTTAGGATAGGTTAGGTCAGGTTGGGTTAGGTTTAGTTAGCTTTTAGTATATTACGGAGCAATGGTGATAACTCGTTCAGTTCAATGTCGGCAGGTATTCCGAATTGTTACCACCTTCCCTCCGTCAAGCGCACAATATCATAATTGTCATCTTTTACATTTGCTTCTATTCCTTTCGTTTTCCACAGGACCTTTATCAGACAACATTCTTGGTGTTACGATTTTTAAATGCCACTCACTTCATGCGTACCCATGCTGATGTCCAACAGTAGACTATCTTGTCATGTTTTGAGCGTGTCGAATCTTCACGGCCAACTGGCAACTTTGCGACTCTGTGAAAACCAACACACGACTGCCTTGAAACATCACAAGATGGTCTAGTAGTGTTTGAGATCAATAGGGTCCGATTTAAGTGATGCAAAGTTCTGATTACGCTTTGCTGTTTAGATGTTCTCTCTAGTGCGCATGCATTTTTGGAATCTAGGCCCATTGCGTTTACCTATGTAGGTACCTATAATATGTTTTATGTGCTAAAAATTGTGTTAGCTCTTTGAACCTTGTTTCAGAAGATTTACTGAAGAGTGACCATTGATACTCTTATGATGCTGTACATGTTTCTAATTTTGTTAATCGTCACAGATCCAGTTTCCATGCAAACAAAAATTTCTAGGGCCCTGAAGTTTGTCTTGAGTGAATTGAGTATTCTCTTACGGCTGCTGATTGAATTTCGGGAAATGGTGCAACATTGCGCATGAAAGACGAGTGTCTGTTTTTGGGTGGGCTTTTGTTTCATCGCATTTTTCTTTTCTTTTATTTTATGTCAAGTCTTACAAGTCAGCAGTTTGGCTGATATGTGCACAGCCACTACCTGCGTTCAGCTACAATAGCTGCACATGTCAAACAAATTTCTGCCTCTCCGAAAAAATCTCCTCTTCAGTCTTCTCGTCCGGGGTGTCTCTGCCGGTTCTTCGGCGTCTGCGGCTAGCGTCCACCTGCGTCTCCGCCCAACTACCTCTTCTGTTGACGATGCCTTCTACGCTGCTCAATGGGCGCAACAACCACTTCCTCGACTCCTCCAAAGGCTTCCGTAAATCTCTCACCTGACTTCTTCTGCTCGCCGACCTTACTCCGCATGGCAAACTTGTCCCTCTTCGCCCACCCTCGGTAGTCTCCGACCCTTCGTTATTTCTCCGCTTCAGTTTCAGTTCAACGCTTCTTCTTTTACATTTTGAAATGGTGAGATTTTTTAAAATGTTCTTGGTTTCATGGTGACGACAGGTTTCAATGTCATGCTGACTGCTCCAGGTTTGTAATGACAATGTGTTTCCAGAAGTTAGCATTTCCAAATCGCTGATTTTTCTGTACCGATCATTAATTAATCTGTGTTTCTTCAAAAAATCAAAAAGAGACACTTTTCACGTTTTTATTTACGTATTTATCTTACCTATTTATTGCTAGAAAGTTCACCAAATAGTCAATCACCCTTTGCCATGCCCTGTTTTTACACACCATACCAGGAATTGTAAACACTCCTGGGGTGATGACCCTCATTTATGGGTGATAAAAAATGTGTCTCATCCCCCCACGGTTTGCCATTTGGTTTAGCAAACAGATTTCCCAGACAACAACTTCATCTTTGGCTGGACAGATTGAACGGGATTCCGGAAATTCTCTCAATCTCCACCTTTTGGCACCATTATCTCTGACAAAAAAGCATTTGGTTGAAGCCGTCATAAATATGATTTCAGACCAGCCTTCTATCTTCCTCTCTTCGAGTATTTTTGGTTCAGTGCCCCCTTTTTTGTATCATTGTGCCATTGTCGTCTTAGGTCTGATGGGAAAACATTCCTTTGTCACTCTGTGCGAGTGTCAAACGAAGTATTTATGACCCCCTCATTATAATCTCGAAATGTACTGATACGGGAGCTTTTTTAACTTCAGTTTTGAAGGGATGCTTCAGACATCATGTTGAAACATGCGCTGCACCCATTGCTTGCATTGCATCTTATTTGAAGGGTTTTATATCCTCAATTTCCCATTTCTTAAAAGCACATCTTGCGTCTGAATCTTCAGCTCTCGCTATTTTACTCTGGTAGTTTTCCCAACTTGCAAAAATCTGGTCTCACTCCCTCTGAAAGTGATCTTGAATTGTTTCAGCCATGCGGTGCATTCTTGGAGTATTTAGGTTTGTTAACACTGATTTAAGTTGTTCTGAAACCATTGTAGAACTGGCTGACAGTTACCAACTGGCTTCCTCGTGTCTGGTTTAGCAGAGCTTATTTGTTGCAGTGGTAGTTGTTTGAGATTTTTAACCAGTCTGATTTCTTTCGATTATTTTTGTTTTATCTAATTTTAATTTCTTTGAAATCATTTTTGTCAAATTTGCAGATCATTTTCTCGCAGCCGTTCCCGTGACCGTCGCAGCTACTCTAGATCAAGCTCTGGATCCCCTCGTCGTTGGTATGTTCCATTGTTTTTGGTAACTAATTGTCATTTTTGGTACCGAATACCGATAATTATGGGGGTTTTTCTTCTTTTTTCTTCTTTTGATGCTCTGGATATTGATTTCTGACTCTGGTACTTCTCCTTTCATCAGATTTCGGGCCTATCTCCAGTGCTAGAGTGAAAAAATGTGCACGCAGCACCATGTCATTGTATCACTTCCAAATTTCACTATTAGGCCATTGTCGGATCGAAGGCAAGTCTGGTGATGCATTTCAACCCGTGCTGGAGTCTATACCAATGCTGGCAGGTGTTCCCTACCCAACTACCACCTATCCACTTATAAACTCCACCACTACCCATTTCACCCAATAGCAAGCCCTTCTATGAGGCTCTCCCCAACGTTGCCTCAGCCCAAAAAAAACAACCCTGTCAAGCCTCTACCCAAAAAACTTCAC
>JASGXE010015038.1:0-36000 GCA_030068105.1 Sinentomon sp. SZTP_YWyxl
TAGAAATTCGCATATTTTGTTCTGATGTGTGTTGCATACTATTTAATTTAGTTAGGCGTAATAAATAGAAGGAATGTAAAATAACTATGCAATTCGGATATTTTCTTCTGATGTGTGATGCATACTCTTTAATTTAGTTAGGCGCAATGAATAGAAGGAATTTAAAATAACTATGCAATTCGCATATTTTGTTCTGATGTGTGTTGCATACTATTTAATTTAGTTAGGCGTAATAAATAGAAGGAATTAAAAATAACTATGCAATTCGGATATTTTCTTCTGATGTGTGTTGCATACTCTTTAATTTAGTTAGGCGCAATGAATGGAAGGAATTTAAATAACTATGCAATTCTCATATTTTCTTCTGATGTGTGTTGCATACTCTTTAATTTAGTTAGGCGCAATAAATAGAAGGAATTTAAAATAACTATGCAATTCGCATATTTTCTTCTGATGTGTGTTGCACACTCTTCAATTAAGTTAGGCGCAATAAATTGAAGGAATTTAAAATAACTATGCAATTCGCATATTTTCTTCTGGTGTGTGTATAGCATACTCTTTAATTTAGTTTGGCGCAATAAATAGAAGGAATTTAAAATAACTATGCAATTCGCATATTTTGTTCTGATGTGTGTTGCATACTCTTTAATTTAGTTAGGCGTAATAAATTGAAGGAATTTAAAATAACTATGCAATTCGCATATTTTCTTCTGATGTGTGTTGCATACTCTTTAATTTTGTTGGGCGCAATAAATTGAAGGAATTTAAAATAACTATGCAATTCGCATATTTTTTTCAGATATGTGTTGCATACTCTTCAATTTAGTTAGGCGTAATAAATTGAAGGAATTTAAAATAACTATGCAATTATTTAGTTAGGCGTACTAAATTGACGGAATTTATGCAATTCGCATATACGTAACATTGCCCCGTGCTTCAAAAGTCTGACAAAAATCTCCTATGGCCCGCGTATTTTGAATGTCTGAGTATTTTGTTATGATGTGGTTGCATAGGCGTAATCTCAACAATCGAACATCAACACTTTCGCTTGACTCAATTTGATTCATTAGATCGTTTCCATTGGGTCATGCATACCTACATGCAGAATAAAAGCCAACCATGCTTCGAAAATGCATGCATGCAAAAAACTCAAAAGACAACCAAAATGTGAGTTGGTGAACTCTCTCATGAAAATGGACAAAATACTTGCAGCCCATAAACTTGCAGTCACCTCCCTTGACATCTGGTGACATGACATGATTGGAAATACCTCGTCATTTTTGTTTTTGAGATGCGTCTTTCATCGATAGAGCGCTCTAGAATCATCCATATCAACAGAATCACATGCTTAATTTCTGTCAAAGCATCATGCGTCCCAAATCGGCAGTAGGCGCATTGCTGTGTATGGGAATCTGACGACATGAGCGTCAAAAGAGAGATTATGGCTAAGCATTTCTCTATCAGTTATTTTTGGACACACTGTATAATTTTCACGATATGAATTTCCACGTGAAATTTCAGAATTCCCATGATATGATCAATCATTCCTCCTGTTTTAATATTTAATTCTCGACCCATAGCTGTCGCATCGATCTGTCCCTCAGCACCTGATAAGGCGTCTTTCAACAAGTACCTGGTCAACGACCACCAGCGCTACAGGGTTGCCGACCATTGAGCCTGGACCAGAGAGAAAACGAAATCCCAGTTTCAGAATTGGTTAGTTAATTTATTGGTGGATGTGTGCCTATACATGGTCCGCCAAAACCTTTCGATCACAGAAAATTCTGACGATCTTATCAGAGTGTCATATCCTATTTCAACAAGTCGCTTGACGCTGTTCCATAACGCAATACACGAATGCCCTGTGGTTTGCGACGCTTCTCGCTGTTCATTCTAAATCGCGCCTGAGTTTGTAATGAACTCCAGTGTTCAATGGAAGAATTTTAGCTCGAACATTTTTGAAACAGAAAAACGTTTTGGGGTCAGATATGGACATCATTCGTGATGGCACAATTGAACTCAGGGGGACAGTCAAACTCAAATCAAGGTCACGTGTATTCTTTTGTGGAAAGGGGACAATCGAATCCAACTTGTTGAAGTTGGGGAGGCAATCAAAATCATCTCTAACCGCTCTTCCAAAAACAGGATGTTCTTTGTAGGCTTCTTTTCATTTTTTTTTCAATCTTTTCTTTGTCTTGCCCAATGAGCAAGGCAATGAACCTTACACCCAAACCAAACACTATAATATAGAGATCTCCTTTATTCGTATTGCGTTTTTAATTTTGAGATGATTTTGTTCAGCAACCCCCATGTTCCCGCGGAGAATACGAGGGACACCCTGCGGACTTGCTCATATGAACGGCGGCGGCTAAGAGGCAATTTTGAGTTATCTCCAGAACTTGGAGAAGTTGTGGAACTCCCTGAGTTCAATTGTCGCACCTCGCACAATGTCCACGGCCCAGTTTTTGCATCACATGCAATCATTTTTTCTCTGATGCCAAACAACCTTTATTCCAGGGAGAGGCAGAAACACCATGGAAAACTTGTCAGCATTCATTCTTGGAATGTTTTGAAAATTCTGCAGAAAATTCCAACAAAATTCGGGTCTTTGTTTTGTGGATTGGGTTTTACGTATCCTTAGTATCCTAAGTCTGCCTTGCTTGTCATAGAAAACTTTTCCAAACTCGAAGATGACACTGGGTGGGCCTGTATGTGTATGGCAGAGTAACGAAGTTCCTGAAACTTTTATGAGAAGAGTGAAGAAAGTAGCTGCCAAACTGTTTTTTTGTGCGAAAATTATAAGGCAAATTGTTTGTTAGCCTTTTTTAACTCTGGTACAACCAAAATGCCAGTTTGGCAACAACTTTCTTCAGTCTTGATCACAAAAGTTCCAGGGACCAAGGAGTCCTGCTTTGATTTCCATGTCTTTGCTATGGTGTGACTCTTTTTGGAAGTATATGGTGTGCACTTTAATACGAGACTCCGCATTCAGGCATGCATTTGATTTCTGTTCTTCGACAATGGTGTGGAGCTCCACTTCGGGTTTTCCCGCCCTTACAGGCGGAGATTAATCAGTGGTTAGACAAAAAAGAAACGGGTGGACACCAACCAGTAGGTTGACAACGCAAACGGCTGTGAGGGTCAGCGTTGGTTGGCTTTGATTAAGAAATAACGAAAAGAAACCGCAAATCACGTCCTGGAAGTTAGTCACACCAAATCGTGTTGTTGCTGCTAATAGAAATAAGATCCTGTATCTGATTGCTGTCCCGTTTTCAAATAATCACACATTTGTACTTTTATCGCAGACACATCAAGCCTTCCACGAGGCAGTTATCCACTCCAGCTCATACAGGCTGTCTCAAAAGGTCGTAGCCATTCGACAATATGTCTCTTTTCGGAGAGCAATCGAAACAAACAATCTAGGGAGCGACTTTCAACGTGTCCCATCCATTCGGCGATGATAAAAGCTTCCACTGAAGACCTGAACAACAGCTCTGACTCACCGCTCGCCTCTCCCGCTCGGTCGTTGACCTTTGGAGGCGGTGGGACAGGGGCTGTAACTGCACGGTTGCTCACCAACGGCCCCGATGCCATCAAGTTGGAGAGAGACGGGACGCCAACCTCCCCCAGTCCTACCCTCTCAGGTTCACACGAAAACGTGTGCACCTGCGCCATGGCAACCGAAGGCGGAGCTTTGACGAAACCATGGCGACGGCAGTATGGCGAGCGAGTCGGGGGCCGGGGAAGAAGACTGATGCGAACAACTAGCAGTAGCCTCTTGGAGAGTCGGGGACTCAGCCAGTGGAGAAGGGACAGTCAGGGTATACCCCCGGGAACACCGCTGCTCAACAAGGACCAATCTTACGGCGGTGTCCCGGGAAGTCTGAGGGCCAGGTTGCAGTTTCAGGATATCCAAGAGATCAATTTGACCTCAGGGTATTCATCGTCGGACCCAGCAATAAGCAAGGAGAATTCAGGCTCCGAATTCGGGGGGACGGATGGAGGCTTGAAACAAGCTTACCAGCAAACGATCGACCGAATGGACTGCTGTTCTCCTAGCCTAGGAAATGCGACAACTAGCGTCATAGTCGAAGCGGCTGAGGACGTTAGCCAGGGCAGTTGTCAGAATGCTGATGATAGTGATGATAGTGTTGATGAAACTGATGAAGACTCAACTCCTGAAGCCGACATAATAGAGGTATACGGATCTTATCAAAAGTCCTCGAACATAGACGATTTAAAGTATTGGTTAACACAGGGGTCATCTAATTTCAACAGAGCTTCGTGCAACTAGACGCCTCACACGAGTGTCATGATGTTTTGCGGCGCATGCTTCCATTGATTCTAAATGGAGCCTGAGTTAATAATGAACTCCTATGTTCGAAGACTTTTGACAAGGAGTGTACGTTGATGCTAATCTATGTTTTGTGGGTTGATATGTTTTCCTCAGCTTTGAGATACCTGAAAAATGATCTAATGCATCACTATGCGAATCATGAACGACCTAAAAACTGAGGATTGGCCGAGAAACTTAGCTCCATTGTTTGGAATGACGAATGACATGCCACCTGCGAGCTGACCTGTGAGGTCATTCGTGTTTTTCGCCACGTCCCACATATCCAGCAAAGGCAACACCCACACACTACTCTCCTTTTCGGACCAAACTCAATATCTGTGAATATCCTAATGCTATGCGCACAAAAAATTAGAGTCACGAAATGAAAGCACGTAAAAAGCTTTATCAATAGGAATCCCGCTAAAAGCCTTCATGTCTCAATTTCAACCGAATTCATGCCTTAAATCGCTCTTATTACTCAAAGTTGCCTAAAATTGCTTCTCTTCTCGTGGCAATGCGGCCGACTGCAAAAAACCAAACAATATCAACACAAACGGAAAAGAAAAATGGTTTCTGGTTTTACTCACCGAGCGATGACGGAATCTGCAACCCCAATTGAAAAAGGTGTCATGTCTCTTTTGGCGGTTTTACCAGTTCCTTTAGGAGGTTTTTTCCAGTCAGGAGTCTAAAATACAACCCGAGCCCCGGAATAACCACCAACAAAGCCTCATTCCGCACAGTGTTTGTCTGCTCAAGGCAGAAGAGTTTACACAAAGCGTTGGGCTTTGGACCGCGGTCTGGAATGGGGATGAACTTCGCGCATAACGCGTATCCCATATGCCCAGATATTTTCCCATACTTTTCGTTTCCCATGTATTCTCATGGAAATAGCATGATTAATCCATGGTTGAGCAATGGCAGCCAAATATCCACCGTTTTTTCATACTTCTTCCGTGATGGCCATGGAAAAGCCATGACAAATCATGATCTTTTCAATGAAAAAAATCATGATCCAGCCTAACACTCCGGCAAAATTTACTCTGAATTGCTCGAATCCATGCGTAACCAAACCATTACTCCATTTTTCGATTTTTCACTGTCTTTTTTACATGTGCATGCACAGGGTGTCTATCTGGTCAATCCTGATTCAGCTTGCTACGAACTGAAGTCTCTCCTCACGGATCCTCTTCTGTGTCGTCTCCACGAATGGGATTATCCGATCTTTGATCTGTCTGCCGCCTTCCCAAGCCAAATCCTGAGCAGCGTAAGACTATTTTTACGAGTTAAACCATCTTATTTTCGTGTTACTTGACCGTGTATACCATTATAGGTATACCTTGTATCGACCAGCCGATTTAAGCACCGACTTTCCCATCGCATGTTTTTCCCGACCACTTAGCCCATTTCAATTCAAATTTTCTCATTGTGTACGGAAAGCTCGATCACAAAATGGTCAATTGAAGCCCATTGCAATTTCATAACCAATTTCACTATCCAATAAAAGTATTTCCATACAACCCATTTCGATGTAAATTTCTCATCCATGGAGCTTTCTCTTGACCAATTTCAATTCTAAATTTCCCATCCCATCAATGGCATCATTCCCCCACGACCCATTTCAATACAAATTTTACCTCCATATGAGTTTTCCCCTGCGTTAGCCCATTTCAATTTTAAATTTCCGATCTATCAGCTGTAAATAAAGCCCAATTCAAGCATCTTGGGCCATTTCATTGCCAATTTTCCATCAAGACAAAGCATTCCCACACAACCCATTTTAATACAAATTTTCCCGTTCATGTTGGTATACGGTTTCTCGACCACTTGGACCATCTCAAACCCAACTTCCGAGGACTTCGAGGCACATTCCAAAGAAGGCCTTCTGCAACTTGAACCGAATAGAAATGGTGTGTATCTTGTGTGTTCAAAACCGACAAAACGAATGAAAGGCAATTGTTGCAAATGTTCGGTGTTCATGCGTTTCGGTATCGGCAATGAATGCACACTCTTCGAAAAAAGGTTCAAAATTTGACCCATGTCCCGGGCGCCTATTTAAGAATAATGCCTACCGTTTTGGGCACTTTCCCATCTAACCACGTGTAAAAGTTATGACCCTCCAAAAACGCGAAAAAAACGCTTGAAACAAGGTAAAAAGGGCAGGTTAGGATAGGTTATGGGTGGCTTATAGATAGGCTAGATAGGTTAGGTTTGGTTAGATTAGCTTTATTTGTCACTTTTTCGTCACGCGCAAAATCGGGATATGCCCAAATCAGTAGGAAATTCTTAAATACGCGTCCCGGGCACAAAAAATAGTGGGTTAAATGCACTCAATATTGGATGAGTTGTTGATACATTTGTTTGGATAATATGTCCCACAGATTGGGTGATTTTGTGGTTTAAAAATTTGAAGAAAATCCAAAGAGCAGCTGACCTTATTAACACAAGGCTGAAGTTTAGCCTGACCAGAGGGATTGGGGAACTCGAGCCAGTCCATGGAGACAGTGTTGGATGAGGTGCCAGCAGGTCAGGTTGAGTTATGACGTGAAGATCCAGGCCACGGACATATTTGGTCAGAAAATTGCATCTGACGCAAGATCGAGTTTGACATCCTGCGCGTTTGGAAATCTCGCATCCCACCCAGCCCGGAAGCAGAAGTTGTCTGCATCCGAGTCTTCCAGAAAAAAAAAAACTAAAACCAACGTGATTTTAATACTCAATCACGTAAGTATTAGAATCACGTTGCTAAAACGTTTGTGGAATGCGGTGCAGTTGAATGGTCACAGCCATCATGGAACAAAATGGGACCGGCCTAGTTTTCGGTGAGGTTGATCCAATGTGAGTACCTTCAAATTTGTCTCGTTAACAGTAGAAATTCTGGCTTAACTTTTGCAATCCATGACCCGACACGACTATGCGTCGGTTTTACCCGAAATACTCTGCCTCAACAGGTGGTCAAATTTGACACAAATTGGCTCAGTTTTGATTCTTCTTTCGGAGAGTGCACAAGTCGTCAATTTGTCAACATATTGGTTTTTTTTGGAACCACCAACCGGTTTCCGGCAGACCGAAACTCCAGCGCAAAGTGTTCTGACGGATGCTTTCATTGACGGAAGAAGAAAGGCTTCAAAGGGAAGATTGCAAACTTTGGCCTGACACCTTCGTTGTGAATCGAGTGACGGAGTTTGAGCCTTTTCAGAAATGAAACACAGCGTTGAGAAGTTTCTTGTGCGATACATGAATTCCAAACTTTTCATGCACCGTTATAAATGCAAAATTTCAAGAGAAGTATATGGCACAAGAACCTTCTCACCGTTCTTGAGAGCGCTTGTGTTATTCGTATTAGGCCCCTGATTTCCTGGATGCTTCCATATGGAAATCAACTGCGAGCTTGCAACTTGATGCCTCAGTGCAGGCAAAAATGCAAATGCAAGGAGCGTCGCGAATTGCCTCCGTTTAAATATCTCCTCCCCTTCGATCCCTCTCTCTCCTGCACTCTAACTCTTTCTCACCACTACCCCCTCTATCTCTCTCTTCCAGTTAATTTTCATCCCTCTTGACTTCATATTGTGTTGTTTCAAATTTACTTCAAGTTTTACACTCCTTTTCTTTTCTTTGTCTCTCAGTTATACACCAGACCTAAATGACACAATGACGTCACCAGATCCCACACCACCGCGACGCAAGCAACAACCCCGCCTCCCCGTTCCCTTGATCTGTCTGTCCTGTCTCCATTATGATGAGACAAGAGTCCCCAGAGCGCGACATGACGAAGTTATAGGATGCAACGCAACTCCTTTGAGCCTTTGGCTTGGCTTCCTGATGGCGTCTTTCGTCTTTTGGTATGCCGTAGCGAAAGTTCTTTTTTCTTTCTCCAATTCCGGAAATGAAATGGCACGGGAAAGGGGGAACGGGGGGTGGTTTGAAGTTGAACGCAAAATGGAATAGAAGAAAAAAGGAACGCGGAAGAAAAAAGGAAGAAGTTACAGAAGAAAATTTGATGGAATGAGGCAGAGAAGCGCGAAACTGAGTAGATACTTTTCGTAATAACAAAGTGGATGCTTTCCTATTTACCTGACACCCCTTTCCTGCCCTCGCCGAGGGGCAATCGATGTCAACCCCCGCCCCGATTCTGTCTACCTTTCTTTAAAGAAAGGCGCAGCTGACTTTTTGCAAAAATGAGAATGGGTTGCATAGGTACAGTGTTTGAAAGACGGTCGACTGAATTTTAGAAGGCATCAGTCGCGATCTTTCTGGAACGAATGTCGCTGATGCGCGCAGCAGCGCTTGCAATGCACTGGCGACTGACCGAAATACTGCACCCGCCATTTTCTGAGTCTCGTCCAACTCGACACCACATTGTTGAAAAATCATATTCCTTTTATGCCTCGATTGGAATAAACAAACATCTGTCCACGCCATAAACGCAAGCAAATGGCAATTATTGTAGTTTTCTGAAAAGTCGACACCACAGAAATCAAAGTTTCCGATTTTCAACATTTGTGCTCTTATCACGGATGCGACATTCAAAACTGGCGTCTTTTTTCGCGTCAACGGCAGCGTATTACACCGATGTAGTCTACATCTCGGGTCACGACATGGATAATTCCGACTTTGGTGATGGTTCGAATCCTGCCCGCGATGAAAATTTGTGAAAAATAGAATTGATTATGAAAATTTGTGAAAAATAGGATTGATTTTTCCGAATTTTGAGATAAAATGGGGAAAAGAAAAGGAAAATCAAACAAAAATATGTGATCAGGTGCAGTCAGCTGATAAAAATTTCTCGTTTTTCAACTTTGATGACGCAAGATCGAAAAGTCCTTGGACGCTGGTCATTCAAAATGGGAAAGCATTGACTTGTTAAAAGTAATTTTATGCTGTACTTAATTGCATCGAAAGCAAAACTTCCTCGCAGTTGGATTCCTGAACAAGAATGGCTTCAGCATCAGGCATGACACGTTTCGTTTAAAGACCCCGTCCTCTCTCTGGCTTTCTCAGCCGCAACAAGGATTCACTGCATGGCTTCCACCCCAATCTCAGTTTTCTCATCCAATCGTTTTCAGCAACTGAAGACAAAAAAGGATCAAATTTAATAAGACATCGTCGACCAAGGTGGAAATGGTCTCATGGAGTTTTGAAAACGACAAAACGACGGAAGAAATCCGGTGGGGGAAAAAGAAACTGCCAATATGCCTCCTTGAAGACCGTCCATTCTTATCGAGGGGAGTTTGGGAGAGGGCCGCATCCGAATCAATTTATCAAACTGATATCGTCCTTCGATAATTGCCTGTCACTGCGAGGAGACATGTCCAGACTGGCGGAGATGTTGTAAGATGAGAATGCGCTTGTCTCCGATTTTCCGCTATCCTGTTAAATCCGGAAAGGAACCTGTTATTCTGGGCCGAATGATCCTTTAGCTTTCTCAAACTTCCGCTCCACTCACCATACCCACGTATTAATTCCCACGCTTCTCATCTGTTAAAAAATTCTATAAGCTGTTTAATGTCGGGCAAAATACAACAAAATGCATTGCACGTGTATTGTAGACATGCAGAGCCTCCCAGTACGCGTATTTTCGAAACCTACCGAAATCGCAGGTTGCACTGACGTCATTGCAACAAAAACCTCATTTATACATCACTAAAGAAAAATTTTAAAGCTATTTCAACCTGGCCTAACCTTTCCTACCCCACCTTGACCCACTCTGGGTTTCCGACCATCGCCTGGTGTCCCCCCAGCAACAAAAATGCAAAAAGTCCTCCCCCCAGCAACAAAAATGCAAAAAGTCCCCCAGCCGCAAAAATCTGAAAAAAATCTGACGCCAACTGGAATCGATCCCCATGCGTCGGATTAGCAGTCCAATGCCTTGACCACTAGACCACCGATGCAGCTGCCGAAATTGGCTTTCGATTCTGCCTTTTAATCAAATGTGCTTGAAGCTTGAAGAGCGTCTGCAACAAAAAATTACGTCAGTGCACCTGCGATTTCGGTAGGTTTCGTTTACAAGCGTCCCAGTACAGCTCAGCACGAACACAGGAAATCCTGAAATTTCATAAACAAAATTGCAAAACGGACTACGAAATCTTCTAAAAAATTTCCTCTGGATTAAATGTCGAAATGGGGTGATCGAAAAAATGTTAACACATCCAAAAGCCTGTCGCTTGTGGCGAAAGCCAATAGGCGAACGTCAATTGTGGTGACCGAAAAACGACTTCAAGATATGCCTAAAAGCAGCAGCGATTTGGCTGTATCTGGAGTTCAAATTTTTCGCGGACCATGGCTTTATGAAGAAGTCACGTCACGAGAAATCCGTTATCCGTTTTTGAATGTGTTCACCGCGCAGAAATAGAAAGTATGTATGTATGTATGTATTTTATTTAGATTTGCGAAAAAATGCAAATATCAGTTTCAACAAGACAAGATATAGCACATGAACAACAAAGCCACATTTTCAGGGCAACATTGATAAAAAAAAATAACGTGGAGAGAACTGAGGCTATGACAATAATCAAATCAAGAAAAAAAAATAATGAAACAGGACTTAACCCACACCTTGTCCAAACGACCTGTGATGATGGAACAAGAAGATCAATAATTCAAATGAGGAAATGATTGATCACTTTCACGGTATTGAAAATGTGTTTATAGGAATGATTTGCAAAGTTTGCAATGACATGTGAATCCTTGGGGAGGGAATTCCACTCCCGGAGTGTTCGCGGAAAAAAGGAATTGAAATGAGCATTACACTTTATTATTGGCATTGTGTATTTGAAAGCATGCGACCTGCTGCCAGAGAAAGTGCTGGCTCGTATTTCATCAGGAAGAGACATGAGTAACGAACCTTTGAGGATCTTTTTTAATGTGGAAAGCCGTCTTTCCGTTCTTCTTTGAGAAAGAGTAGGAAGCCCCAGCTTAAGAAGCATTTCCGATACACTGGAGGTGAATCCAAAGTCATTGATGATGAAACGAGCTGCACTTCTCAGAACTCTTTCAAGTGCGTTGACATGGCATGCAAGGAAGGGATCCCAAGCACAGCAAGCTGAATACAAGTACAAGCTGATTCCATCCTTATTTTATACGAGATACCCTGTATCGTTCCATTCCATCATATCGGCTTCCACTTGCTTGTTTACCAGATTTTTCATTTCTTTTTCAGATATGTTTCAAAGTTTTCTCAGAGGTGAACCTTTTCGACACTTTCAAAATTCCATATCAAGAATTCTTCAATTTCTTCCACGCCTTGGAAAATGGTTATCGCGACAAACCATGTAAGTTCAAATATGTACAGGATGGACGAAAAGTCTTTGGTCATTGCAAAGAATTTAATTTTCTGTTTTTTTTATCATATTTTATCATATTCTGAAGCTTTTCTAGCGCCAACCACAGGATGTCAACATTTTAATCAGAGCGAAAATGCACATGCAGCTGAATTTGAATTCTTTATTTCTTTAAGAGGCGTACGCCTCATATCAGAATCAATGAACACTGAAAAACAATGAAATAAATACATAAAAAAATAAAGAACGCTAAATGTCAGATTAAAACCATCAAAGATGCGGAATGAATTTAAATCCAAGAGCAGAACAATTTTATGAGACTGTTGAACAAGTTCAAATCAACCCATTCAAGTACTTATAGTTAATGACATCAGGGCAGCGCTGACAAGCGTCTTTGCAGAATAGGAATGCTTATTGGCTGTTCAAAGAACTCCGAGGGAGGAGATTCCAGTCAAGCACTGTCCTCGTTATGAAGGTATATTTCCCAACCTCACGCCGGAAGCGAAGAGGATTTATTTTAAAGTAATGGTCATGACGTGAGTAGTTGGTTGGGAGGTTAACATAATTTAACAGCTCTCCCCAGCCGCCAAGATTAGCCAGCACTTGAAAAAGGGCAACGAGCCTAGCAACCTTCCGTCGATGTGCCAGAGACCTCCAACCTAGACATGATATCATTTACGTAACACTGCTAAAACGTCTATAGTCACCAACTACAAATCGTGCGGCTCTACGCTGCAACATATCAGTTCTGATGAAACTGTTGACATCCGTGGTGTGCGCCAAAAAACCTTTCAGATCACAAATTATTATGACTGCAGATTTAATTTTTTGCTCTTGTCAAAGACTTTTTTGTTGTTTAGGGCTTCCTAATACGGACCCACTTTGTTAATGCAGCTGAAATTAGAACGGCTCAGAAAAAAAAATTATGAAATGATGAAATGATGAAAATGAGCTAAACATATGCATGCCCAACTGATGCAAACATGCGAATATAACAACAGTTAGAGAAGTATGAATCTACTTGTGCGCACAAAAGCAAATGGTGCGCCAACCAACAGCTCGTTGAAATTCCTCTTTGGTCACGCTGTTGGCAGGTGCATACTCGTACACTGCGACCTCTTGGTCATGACACAGACACGCTTATTTCTAAATTCCAAACAAAACGCCATAATTTCGACCAATCACATTCGACCGCGCAGTTTTAATGACGCAATTAAAAACAGTTTCATGAATACGGACTCCTAAAGCGCTTTCCAGCAGCGGTCTGTGTGGCCGGTTCGGTTATAGGTTAGCTTCAGATGTCTTAAATCATGCTTTTTATTTGCGACGCACCTGATTGGTCGAAATTCTGGCGATTTGTTTGCAATTTAGAAATTCGCCACAGACACAGATGATGTGCGGAAAGCAAAAGGCCGCCAAAATGTCAGAATCAGCCTATCAGGCAGCAGTATGTAATACACAAAAATCTACTGTCAAATGGTTTCGGGGGTCTTGATTTTGCCGACATCCTGTTTCATCGATTTTATGAGGCTGTGCATGCGTTATATCAGCTGATGCCGGAATATTTTCAATTTTGCCCACTTTATCACTTTTTAAATGAGAATTTTCCCGACAAACAGGATCGCGAAACAGCAATGCGCAGGTGTTCTGTGGCCTGTTGACACGAGAGCATATTCTTCACTTTTGCAAGTGACGTGCCAGCTAAAACGCAACTCGATGCCAAATCGTTGCACCACAAACAACCTGATAGCTCTTGGCAAACTTTAGAAACCGCTCTGAATGCTCAGGTGCAGAGTATTCGTAATTGGGCCAGTCAACAGTTGGTACCCGGCGCGGAGCAGACCGTCAACCAGGGGCTCTACATCGTGGAACCTATAGCTCACTGAGGTGCTGTCCGATAGGTACTCCGGGGCGCGTTTTTGCAAACTCTGCGGCGACTTTAGATGGCAGGAGCGTTTTGTGCAAGAATGCTCAATTGGGGCCCTGCACTGGCAAGAAAAATATTTATTCTCACTTATATTTTTCCTCTTTTTCTCTGTCTCTCTCTTTTTTCCCTTTTATATTTTTCTCTTTTATATTTTTTCTCACAATATTTTTTCTCCCAAAAATATTTTTTCTCAATTGGGGCCCCGGCCTGCCATCTGAAGTAACAGCAGGGCTTGTAAACTGACCTCCTCCTCCGGGGCCGGCACTTTGCCGTCCCCACACAGAGATTTCGACCGGAATGGTCTACACACAGCCAGAATGGCTACCTTCAAGGCGAAGCTTCATGAAATTCGTAGCATCACTCAAAGGGCACATGTGATGCTATGAAACTTGTGCCAAGTGGAGGTTCATTAGGATAGCATTTTTATGAATGAAAGAAGATCGTGACGTTGTCTGGCAACGTGAGAAAGCCCTTATTTCGGCACGACGTTGTGAAAATGACTTGGATCATTTTCGGCCGCGGCAGAACTTCATGGAAACGAAGGCTTGTTTATTGAGATCCGGCTTCGTTTTTCGGAGCCATCCAAAAATAACCACAGCAAAAGTGATATAGGCCTACCTACCGTTCCCGCCGAAAGATTCTTTGCATTGGCGATCGGGTTTGCGCTGCAGACGAAATGCAGGATACTTCCCGAAACGCATAGACGAAAAGTATGCTCATTCCAGTATCATCTCACCTGTACGGAGCTTATCAAAAGTCCTCGAACATAGGCGATATACGTATTTTTAAAGTACTGGTTAACACAGGGGTATTCTAATTTCACCTGGCCTTGGTGCAACTTCACGCTTAACATGAGTGTCATGATGTTTTGCGGCACATGCTGCCATTGAGATTCTAAATGGCGCCTGTGTGTTTTTGCGTATAACTCATACGCATGCACACTGCACAGTGACTCCCTGTCCCTGCCGCTCCAGGAATATTGACCCAATCACAGCAGCACTCCGTAAGTAAATGTCTCCGTTAGTAAATGTCTCTGTAAAAGACTCTTTAGATGGAGGATAAGTTATGCCCCGCATGGAGGCTATAAAATTGCAGGCCTCTCAAGAACTTATTCGACGACTGCGGTGAAGTCCGTAACAATTTTAGCGATTCCGGTGTCCTCTTCTCTCAAAGGTTTAGCAAATGAACCAACGAAGATTTCAAACTCTTGCACACATCTCTTGTTTAGACTTGCGGCTATGATCAATTATGAAACTTCACTGCCTGCTGTTGTTAGAGTAGTGAACGGATTGTCTGACATGGATATAAGTAGGCGCTGTTGACTTTCAATCCCGATCAGTGCATTTTACGACAGTGTTTGGCCGTAAAACGGGAAGGAGGGAAAGAAACTCAAAGTTGTCCTTGGGATTCGGGTCCGGAGGTTGGTTCGAGTTTTAGGTGGCGGAGGTTGTCACTCGAGTGCCAGGTTCAAGAAGAGAACACACAATGTGAATCGGGTTATCAATGGCACAGCCCTATAATATCAAAGCAGCTTTAGAAATTCATCACAATGAAATGGCTGACATAAAAAAAGGAGCCCTCGCAGGGGTGAGATTTCACAGCCACAAACAACGCATAAGACATAATGACAAGATTACATTAATATGGCACTTAACTTGATTTCTTAATCCTGGAGTTCTTGGAGCTATTTTCCGGGGGGGGGGGGTGCAGAACACTGGAATGCTCAAATTTGGAGTGGCTGTGTAGACTCTCTTGTAATTGAGATGATGATCTGGTGTGGCTGCGGTGTCAATTTTGAATTTTCCAAGGGCACATCGTTGTCAATGACTGGAAGACCCGGTTGGCAGAGAAAAGTTCGGGGAATGAGGTACGGGTTGAACCAATCCAATCACGTTGAATCAATTCCCGGGGACATGCAGATCAAGGCTGACCGCTGAACCTTGGTGAAAGCCAATCTTCCAAGGTTGTAGGTGAATGTCCTTAGTTGTATGGGGGGATATCAAGATCTTGGTCTGGGTAGGGCCTTGGCATGTAGGTTGTGGTTTGGCGTTATGTTCTCCCCGTGACAAGAACTGGGAAAAGAAATGCAATGGAAGTGCTGTTCAAATCCCTGATTCGAGTACAGGCCAGAATGACCTGCAGAAAATTTCAGGGGAAAATACCTCTGATTCAAGCAAGGAGTTCCAGAAATTAGATCACTCAGATTTTGTTTGGTATAAATATCATGAAACTGCGTAACCTGAAACTGAAAGGATCCCTTGCTTGAACCGGAGTCCATTTAAATTAGGGAAAAAACCATGCTGAACTGAATGGACAATTTATCTGGTGGTCAAGGGCAAAACAATGAAAGGATTGCGCTATGCTTTAATTGATCAAATAATTGGGAAAATTTACTCTCGAGGAAATGCAAATCGCTTGTGTAAAGAGGTCCCTAACTCACTGTGCAGCTCAAGGTAAACTCACATTGGTACACTCTGTACAAATCAACTCAATCAAATCCAGAATAAAGGTTATTTGTGCAAAATATTCTCAATTTCAATCTTTAGATCTGTCTTCTTGGAAGTGAAAGAAAAAGGGGCACTGCAAATCTGGGAAGTGAAATAAGGGTGTCATGTGGACTTCACTTGTTTACAAATGATTGTTTTACAATTCTCTGGTGAATGTCTTACAAATTTAAAAAGGTGGGCTGTTTTACGAGCATGCTTGCATGTTTGTAACAAATGGCCCAGGTTAACAAGTGCCAAACCTCTAACCATAAACACAAACTTACCCCGTTTAACGGGAAATGAACTTCAATGCAGAACAATTAACAACGAACGATGAATTAACACAGACAAAATTGTGAGCACAAAAATGAGGCGAGGATGGACGAGCGAGAGACGAGATGTGGCTGCTTGCTTGGCTGGCTGATGTGAAAAGGAACGCACAAAAATCGCTCGCAGCGCACCTGGACTTCCAGGTCAGGCGGGCCTCACCACATGAACAAATTTTGCTGCTTTGACATGCGCGTTACAGCTGATCATTTACTGTGAACTGCTATTGCCAATTGCAGCTATGGAAGCTGACAAAAACTCACGGTGATACCGCATCACCGTGATAGCCGGGAAATAAAAACCAAAAAAAAAGTGATTGGCTTCCTTTCCTGTGTGTTCCAAACCCAACTGCGCCTCTTCAACTTCATCTCTGCTCACAACACCCTCTTTCAGATATCGCTATCATGAGCAGAACAGTCAATGAGGAATATATAGACTACAATTAAAGGCACTCTGTTGCAAACTGCCTCAGTAAAAATCCACAATGTGAGAATAAAAGGGAAAATTTCGAGCTTCAAATTGGCACAAAAATCAGGATATCATTGCAAGTTGGAGTATAATAAGGTGGAGGGATCGGGGTTTCTACAAGACAAATGCAAAGCTGAAAAGCACTCGTCAGGCAAAAGTCCCCGGAGAAATGAATCATCCCCTTGCAACCCAGTGCCCGAAAGCACGAGGTCCCACTGGCACAATCGATAGACATCTCCATTTGGAAAAGCACCCATGAAAAGTCTCAACAGTAAAATCTCTAATCCCCGACAGCAAGATAGTGGATCATCCAGACATCTGATACGGAAAGGCCACGGAGATTGTCCAAGAAAACCCCTGGGAGAATTGCGAGAAACAAGACGTCAAGGGAAGTGAAGGGACCAAAAAGCGAAAAGTCCCCGTCATCGTCACGCGACTAAATGCAAACCCTGGTCTACCTTTGACGGGAAACTTATGACGAAAACTGTATCTTATTTATTTTTCCAGATCATAACAAAATGCACGCTGCAGATGTCGTTCACAGCGTCTATTATTTCACTTCCCAACCGATTCCTGATTTTCAAATGATGTCAAACAGCGATCGGAACAACAGCAGACCTCGAGGTGAGCGAAGACTGAGATGAGACTTGTCTTCCTTCTGAAAGTTTTTTTCTGAAATCAGTACCGGTACAAAATAAAATTGTCTCAGTCATTGAGTTATTAATAACCTTATACCTGAAAGTTTCCAACATCACGTGTCTCTTGCTGCACAATTTGCAACAGTGCTGGAACCCAGCTTGATGGACGTGTTATTTCCATTTAGCTTTGACACGCTATCCAAAAAAAAAAAAAAAAATAAAAAAATAGAATGCCCAGGTTATGGTGTGAATAAAAGGGGATTGACGACGTCACATTTCGGTCAATGACTCAGATATCCGGGTTCATCCGGGTTGCACGGTTTCAGGGATAAATGAGCCATCGATGGCGTCACAATTACTCGGACAACTTATCGAGTCACATCCCCATAGCTGTTTGCTTGTACACTCGAATCAAATAATGGGTGCTAAAGGTATGTGGGGGCATTTTAATTTGCCACCTGGGACTTTCATGGCCCTACTCAGCTAGCTTAGGAATTCGCTTCGAAAACCTTCTTTGTTGAAAATCATCATCATCCTGCTTTTTTCTCTGTCTCACCTCTTTTGTAGATGGTCTTCATCAGCGTCATTCGTTCGATGCCGATGAGACCTACGGAATAATGGGAGCAAATATCCCTGCACTGGAATTGATGGCCTTGTACGTTGCTGCAGCTATGCACGATTATGACCACCCAGGTCGGACCAACGCCTTTCTTGTTACCACTTTGGCACCGCAGGTAAGAATCATACTTGATTTGAAAGACTTGTCAATGACGCGTCAATGACACAGGAAAGGCTTATCTTTTCCGTGTCACTGACACATCCTCACGCTATTGCTCAAAGTGTCTTTCTATGTTTCCGCAGCTGAGGTTTTGTGATCACTATCAACCCCTCAATAATCAAAAACCCTGCTTCAGCTGTGCCCCGTATCCCATGCTGGAGGTGTCGTGTCGTTCTCGTGTTTGGCAGGATTCGCCACTGTAGGTATCTCATATCGACCTCGAAGCTGTGTGAACTGTTCTATACTTTGTCTGGCAATTTTTCCAAGCCCGCTTCTCTCTAAAACTCGACCGAGTCGTCAGTTAACGGTGCCAACTTTGAAGGCTCCATTTAGAGGCCCTGATGGGTCCTTTTTACGAGCGAGATAGAACAGACCGAAGGAACCGAATCTATTGAACTGCATGTTTGATTGATTCAAGTCAAAAAGAGGAAACCATATAACTTTGTCCTTGGTCAGAGTGCTTCACTGCCTCAAACCACTCGTCGCACGGCAGAGATGAAAGCAAGCCGATGGCTCTGCAGTCTTTTTTCGCAAATATTCTCTCCATATCCTTTATGCTGCCTGCCGTCGTATATTTTTATGTCTATTGGCGACATGACCTTGCTTACCATATTTGAAAAATTCGCCAAAAAATACACTTTCCGTGAAAACTTTTCGGACATCAACAAATCAAGCGCCATATAAAAGCAATATCCGCTCGTATCCATATGGATACGAGCGCAGCAACTCGCAGAGTGTTCAAGTAACGCGTGAAAAAGCCAAGCCGTGTCGAAATTGTATGCCTCATGAAAAGCTTGACCAGTGGAATTTCTACCGCGTTCGAATAATTTTGGAGGACCTTGTATGCTCAACTAGCCAGGCCCGGCCTTATGCTGTATATTCAATTTCCAGGCAATTCTCTACAACGATCGTTCAGTTCTTGAGAACCACCACGTAGCGTCGGCATGGTCGCTCCTGCTCTCGAAGCCTGAATATAATTTCCTGGTCAACTTGGATCGATCTGAATTCAAGAGGCTCCGATTTTTGGTCGTCGAATTTGTTTTGGCAACTGACCTGAAGAGCCATTTCGAATTGCTGGCCGAATTCAACGCTAAGGTTGGCTAGCAAATGAAACGAAGCAGAGCGGATTGGGTGGACCAAAAAGATCACAATTTTTGTCGAATTTGTTTCCGTTTTTCCGATTTGGGTAAATACCTCGGTCCGTAAGCAGGTACCACATTTTTCAAACGAGGTGATCTCGCACTGCAAAAAGACAAAAACCGGCCGCTATCCCCATTGCCGCTCACCCTCAAGTTCAACTTGACATCCAATAAAAACAATCCAATAGATCCAATAAATTGAATGAGTCCAATAACATCCAATAAATATCCAATAAATTGAATGAGTACAGATTTGTGAAAATACGAGTACTACAGCTCATTCCACTTGAAGATATGAGCTGAGGATGCTTCACACTCTTCCATTTAAATACACAGAAAAACTTTAATTTCTATGCCGAGAATGAAGGTTTAGACCGAATTTTCATTGATTTTCACTGTTGAAAGAATTCTGAATTCACTCTGAGCACACTTGGGGGCATTCTTAGCTCATATCTTCAAGTGGAATGAGGAATACAATGAATTTTGGAAGATTTGTGTTGTGAAAATTTGATTTATATGCACTACGCTTATTCCTTTTCCATTGTTGCATAGAAAGATGAATCCGTCTGTTGGATTGGCCACTGATTTAAACCTTATGCCCGGTTGCACCAACGTGGATCAAGCACTGATCTCGGATCAAACACTGATCCGAGATCAAGCATAGGGTTTTAACATTGCCTGATCCAGGATCAGAGCTTGATCCGAGATCAAAGCTTGATCCACGTTGGTGCAACCGGGCATTAGAGTGAGGTGCAGGGAATATACGGCCGAGAACGTTTGCGTTCTAGTTTTAGCCGCATTTGGCAAAATCACACTTCGATCGCAAAATTTGTTTTTTTCAGAGTGAGGAAAATCTTGACCGAATCGGTAACGAATTGTGTAAGATTGTGCCTTTTTGGCACGTCTCTCTTCTCAAACGCAGAATATTTTGGGCAAAATTTGATGGGCGCGTTGCTGAGATAGAAATATTTTCAATCGAACTCAATTGAAATTGCTTCAAATTCAAGCTGTAAATAGATATGGTCCGGGCGCCATTTCCCGGATACGGATTTCAATATTGAATACAGATTTGGACATACGGCAATTTTGCACTTGGCGACAAAGTCAAAAAGAAAGCCAACCTAACCGAACCTAAGAAACCTACATAACCTCCCTAAATTCTACATTTTCGTCTCAGAATTGCCTCAGGAAGCAGCCCCGAAGTTTTGCAAACGACTTACGGGACATCCTGTGCCTGAGTCTGCGCACAAAATGGCCCTGAAAACGTTCCAAAATGTATTTTCAGTGTAGTGGCTTTGCCGGACACAACATTTGTCGCCAGTTTGTTTTGAAGCCGCCTGAAATGGGGGCTTCGATTGAGAATTATTTGCATCGGATGTCCTGCAAGGGAACATTTTGTTGATTTTGGGCCAATAGAGCGGGGAAGTGGGAATCTGAGCATATTTTTACGCTTCACGGCAACTGAGGAATCGGCTCTCGTGTGGACCCTAAACGTCCGTAATTCTTCGTACACACCGAGTTAATTTTTAACTCTGGCGCCATTTGGAATCAATGGCAACATGCGTCGCAAAACATCATGATACTCGTGCAAGGCGTGAAGTTGCATTAAGCCATGTGGAAATTGTAGCACCCCTTTTTGGCAGACGTTAAAAATGTTTCCAATGTGCCATTACTTTTGGTTAATCCTGTTGGCATAGATCACCTCTTCTCCATTGTCCTTTTCGGCTCCAAAAGCGATGCCAAATATACAATTCAGGCGCTTCGTACACGACAGTGACGCGTGTTGCATAGCAGTTTGTTTCTAAGGGGCGACCCTTGCCATTGTTTTCTTCACTGAAGCCTTTCTCGCTTGTGTTGAAGTGCGACCCTCCCTTGCAGTGTCTGAATGTCACGGCGGAAGGCGGATTGCTAAACTGAGCGTATCGGACACACTGGTCAAAACAGATCGTACAGGGTGTCTGAGAATCTAAAGAAGAATGAATTGTTGAGAATGTGGCAGCTTCATCTATCTGTTTTTCGATAACCGTTTTGGGCAGCCATCGATCGCATGGCGTTTAAACCGTGCTTCAAGTTCTTCTGGCCCCTGTATACGGCCACAACTTTACTGCAATTGTTTGGAGGTTTTTCGCTACAGCGATCATACCAGTAGTGACTGGGAACATTTTTCAGATGCGGTTCACACAGACTGTGGCCGCATTCCCCATTGCAACCCATCCTCAGGTTCGCCAATTCAACAGAGCCAAATGCACCTTTCGCAACAGTGGAAGAGGATCTGACGAAGGCTGCAGACTCCGATTTGACTGCTTTGGGCGTCTGCTGTTGCTATAGACTAGTTGTCAAAAACACTGCACAGACTGCGAACAGCTGTGAAAATCAGTTAGATTTTCGATTTTTCGGACGCGTAGTGGAGGCGGCGGAATTACGGATAATGTACTCATTCATGTAAAATTGTGATCATTGAGAATTTAGCAAAAAAAACTCCATGCTGCAGAAATTGAAAATCCTAATTTAACCGAGGTCAAAATCTGACTCCTCCAGAAAGCTTTGTTGCAACCTGGCGCTTAAATTTCTACCAGAAGCTTCTATCTGAAGGGTTAAGGAAAGAAAAAAAGTTTCGGAGGCAACAGTTAAATGGTAAAAAAATGTAGAGTACATGCATTATTCAGCTGCCTCTCGAGGCATACAGTTGTTCGGCCTCCGTTTTGCGACACCCATAGAGTATTGTAAAGTTAAGACAGTTCGCAAAAACATTTTGAGACACCCAGTCGTTGTTCGCCTCTCAGATTTTCGGATACACAGTAATTATCCAAAATCAAACAAGCATCAGAACTGTTAGCTTTTCTGATTTTTTCATTGACACCCTGTAGTTTCCCTAACCAACACACCCTGATAAAAGTTGCCAATATTTTTTCGGTAAAACTTAAAGGAATAAAGTTACATTCTGTGCAACCAACTTCCGGCACGAGATTTCGTTTTCCCTTTCCTTTTCTCTCAATTAAAGCACCCAAACCTGACCTAACTCCTACCCTCACCGATAATTGCTTGTTGACAACCTACCGATTGGTGTCCGCCTATTTCTTGTTGCCAAGCGACTGTTTCGTATCGGTTTGAAGCCCGAAATATCTCCCTGACGTTCACTTGTCCACATGTAGCTGCTGACAGTAAGGTTCAACCATCTGTTTTTCTGTCAAAAAATAACTTCAGATCTCCGAGGCCCAGCAACAGCAGTCCCAGCTCAGCGACCAGGCCGCCGACGGGGATGGAGGTGATGACGTCACGAGTGGCTCAATTATAGACTGGAACAGCGATTCGGACCGTCTCCTGGTTGGTCAAATGTGTATGAAATTGGCCGATATCAACGGACCTTGCAAACTGCACGGTCTCCATGTCGATTGGACCAAGAGGATAGCCGAGGAGTTTTACGAACAGGGTTAGAGATGAAGGGTTTTAACGGTTTTCGATCGTTTTAGTCCTGTTTTTGTATGTGGTTGGGTTTTGCAATGCACATGCCCGCCAAAATTCATCGAACAAGGAGTTCATTCCAAACTTATGTCGTTCAATGAAACTTAGGTCGGGGATCTTTCAACGCAACTGAGTTGCCGTCAGTTTTTGTGGCAGCGCAAACGCCATGTTTTTGCAACTCATGAAGCCGTTTAAAAGTAAAGACATCTTTCGAAGAGATTTGGTAAAACGTCCTGGTCTCGTTCTTCAATGTCCCTGCGACTTTCGGTTGACTTTTTCAGGCGACGAGGAGTTGACGCTTGGTCTTCCAGTGTCTCCCTACATGGATCGCACCAATCAGCAGCTTCCGAAGCTACAGGAGTCGTTCATCACCCACCTGGTGGCGCCACTCTGCAACGCCTACGGAGCAGCAGGTCTACTGCCAGGCATTTGGGATGACGATAACCAACGGGTCGACATCGACACCGTGGTCGACAATGACGACATGGACTACCGAAACGACCAGCCTGCGTCGACGGACGAGGGACCAAACAGCGATCTGATCACCAAACAAGATGTTGATTGTCGACTGAATGACGTCACTTCGCTGGATTATGGTCCTCGACAAGGTGAGACAAAACCGAATGTGGCAACTTGGCACCTGGTATCCGCAGCGGGGGGTCGACTGGCTTCGTGCCTGAAACGTGGAGTGCCTAGATAAAGCCAGCACCATGCTGCCCAGGCATTTCGGCTCCACCTGTGCGGCTGCAGCAAGAAAATTGCTTTCGTTTTGGCTCCCACGTTGCACAGGCGGCGTCGTGAAAATATGGTAGGCTTCTAAAATTTGCAACTTCGACCTTTCATTCTGACTATCTCATAATCTGCATTGCTTTTGGCTCGAGTTTCGCTGTTTGCGAATTTTCGCGCCTCAACGAAAAACATTCAGCGGCTTTATTAAATTGAAAAGTTAGAAACATGAAAACAACTCTTTGGAACTTAAACTTTTAAATTGCTTCAGATACGACCTTCGACCTTCCATGTCTTGTTAATTCGCCAGAATTTCTACCCATAAGATGCTGAATCTACCAAAACTCTGATATTTTATGCCCAAAACTAAAATATACTCGTAGTAAGAACAAACTTTAATGTAAAGTTATTTCCGTTGCGTTTTTCTCTCTCTCTATATCTTGGAATGGAATATTAAATGTCTCGACCGTATAGATAATACCGAAGCTTTTCCCACGTTCATTTACAATACCTGACAACCATTCACAACATGTGCCAACTTCAAGCAGACGCCAGCATCGTCATCACTCTGCGCTGGCCCGCAGTGATTGAAAACTACCAAAGGGAGGAAAGGTCGAAAGGTTTTTACATTCCGGGACAAGGAGTATCAAAACGCCAAGGAAATGGTTGGATGAAAATGGAAGAATGAATTCTTCTTTAGGATGAGGTAAACAAGAATGACAATAGGCATATCATTGAGAAGAATGTCAGCAAATCTTCGAACCCAGCGCCGAAACGTTTGTCCCATGCGGCAGTGACGAGTTTATCAAAACCTTGAGGATGGAACCTCACACGTATGCTCGAATCAATTCGCTCTATGGGCATTTTCAAAGAGTCAGTTTTGTGTTTAAGAACTGACCCTGTGAAACGTTTTTCACCACGCTTAAGCACATTTTCGTCTGAATTATAACGTCACAGGGTGGTCTATTCGTGAACATCCAAACGACACTACCTGCCGGGACGAAACGCTCTATGCTTTCTGTTCCCCCTCACAAATGCCGATGTTCTTTTTAGATGGCATTCATGGTGAGCAGGAGGTAGCGGATGGTAATACTCCATCTGCGGACTCAGGTCAAGGAGAGGGATCAGGAAAGCCTGCTGGAGACCACTCAACCGAAGAGCAGGAGAGGGCAGAGGAGGATGGGAAGGAGACTGTAGATGGGATAAAACCGACGAAGACAAAACAAAGACGGGTCTTTTATATTCACACTAAGAATCTGGAGGAAAATTACCGATATTGGACCAACATAATAAAGGTGAGACTGCTGGTTGAACGTGAACGTGTTTCAACTATAAAATCTATTGTGTACAGCCCCTTCACATTGGGTTACTTTATCATTTCCAAGGAAGGATTGGTTAATCTCTCGGAGTCTGAAGGTTTCCAAAACCACCTGCCTTGTAAAATGGCAACAAAAATCAGCATGACCTCATTTCTGCTGTTCCTTTTTGCGCTGTCACGATTCAAAAAGTCTTTCCACCGCGACACATATTCATGCCTTGTTGCAACACCCAACGCACGCCTGCCTCCTCATCTGTTAAACTGATCTTTCTTGCTTTGTTGCTGGCTTCCAGCCGCTGCAGTTTCTCTCGCGACGCCTCACATTTCCCCTTGCCTGTGCAATGGATCTTTGTCGCTTTGTTGCTGGCTTCCAGCCGCTGCAGTTTCCTCGCGACGCCGCACATTTCCCCCCTGCCCTGTGCAATGGATCGTTCTCGCTTTGTTGCTGGCTTCCAGCCGCTGCAGTTTCTCTCGCGACGCCTCACATTTTCCCCCTGCCCTGTGCAATGGATCTTTCTCGCTTTGTTGCTGGCTTCCAGCCGCTGCAGTTTCTCTCGCGACGCCTTACATTTTCCCCTTGCCCTGTGCAATGGATCTTTCTCGCTTTGTTGCTGGCTTCCAGCCGCTGCGGTTTCTCTCGCGACGCCTCACATTTTCCCCCTCAATTATTCGGAACAAGGCTTATTTTTCATGCTATTTACGCTCGGAATGCCTGTTTTCTATTGTTGTGGCTTGCATGCATGAAAAAAAGACGCGTGTGAGAGCGTTTTATTTTTATAAAGGGAAGGGTGAGTAAAATTGCGCAGTTGTTGAAGTTGCAGACTTTCCTCTTCACTTGGGGTATGGAACAGACTCAAATCCATTTTTGGACAAGACCACATCTTCCATTTAATATTTGAGGGAAAAATAAACAATTTCGCCAAAAAGCGGAAGCTTTCCACAAATAAGATATTTGGATGCTGATATTTCTGGGATACAATCGAAGATAGATACAATGGGATGTGAACATTGATTTCTCCCAAAGGATTATTCGTATTTCTCCCAAAGGATTATTCGTCGCCGCACTGACAATGGCCACTTCATTGAATACCCCATTTTAAAATTTAGTAAGCACTTTAACAGTTTTTTTCCCCGTACAGTCCGCGAGTGAATGCCTTCCCCCTCGACCTCTCTCTTTGCAAGCTTGCATAGTTACCAGTGTTCCTGTTATTCCAAACATTTTGTGGAGCCCAACTCTCCTCCGTTTTGCTTTTGCCTACTTCATTTTATTGTTTGACGTTCTTTTCGTTTATTGTATGACGTTCAACTTCATTGTTGAGATTTTAATAATAAATAAATAAAAATAAATAAACATCTTAACAGCGAACCCTAATGTTTCGTTTAACCAGCCAAGCTGGCTCACGATCAGCATATGGAGCGCACTCGGCGGTAAGGAAAAACGACAACCAAGATGAGGAAGTCCAAGTTGGCGGAATTTTGTGGCGAGCAGATCTGGCGCAAAACGTTCACAAATCTAGTTTTTCGACATTTTTCCTGTTTTTTTGTTAGAACTTGTGTACCAACATTTTTACGTACAAAAACGTTTTACGTTCAAATCAAAAAGTCCCGTTCAAGAAAATGATGGCGCATGCAACGTTGGCTGACACGGGCGTTGAAAAGCTGCCGAACAGCAGAAATTGTTGCGACGGCAATTTCAACGATTGCGTCTGTTGTGACAGTTGCGACACAGTTGCGACTCCTTCCGTTGCGTCAAACACACAATGTGAAGCCCTTCCCCTTTCCACTGCCCTTCGTCGTTGGAATGGTGTTTCAGAACTCTAAATATTCACGATCTGTCGCACAATTTTTCTATTTTTAATAAAGGAAGAGCAGATACAGCGGGAGGCAGCGGATGCGAGAGGGAATACGCTTTTGGACGAAGGTACCCTGGAGGAGGAAGAGACACCTGGGGAGGACGAGGAGGAGGAAATTGAGGGTGAAGAGGGCGACGAGGGCGACGAGGAGAATGAGGCGGAAGAGGGAAGATACACGGCAACAATGGGCGAAAGAGGTGGAGAAGCAGATGGTGATGGCAGGCTGGATGCCCGAGAGGGCGACTCTGTGGACGATAGTCCTCAATCAGGCGTAAAAGATGAGGATGGTGGATGTTGCCAAGTTCGAACAAGTAATAATAACACCAACAACGAACCAATGGAAGCGATTCTCGAGGAGGCTACTCCTCCATCTGCCGGCATCTCATTCTGCTTTGTAAGCTCTTTCACATCTGTTGGTATCGACCACATTGATTCGTGTCTGACATTGTCAGAGAAGGCACAACATTGACAGAGTGTCCATCCAAGTGTTGAATTCAAAAAAATTGTCCTTGACAATGTCATCACATGTAGGAGTACTTCAGTGTATGTGATGCCTGCTGCCTTCCCTCCCAATGCAGATAATTCTTGAACAGCGGCACTCCTGCTCTCAGTCTCTTTCAATGATCCTTCAACCAGGCAACCACCTGTGTCCGCAGGCGCTCGCAAGAGGGGCGTCGTGTCTTTATCTAACAGTATCTAACAGCACCTGACAGTATTAACTTACACGTAAATAAAACCCTCTTTTGGATCGCGTTTTGGATTGGTTGGAAGAAGACGCGAGCTCCAGAAATTTGACGCTTTGCATTGAAAGATTTGTTGCAGGAAGTTCAATCTCGGTCCTATTCTATGAAAGAAGAGTTGGTGTTCAAGATGTGCGTGTTGCAACTGCGGATGCACTTGAGTTTCAGAAGAGCTTTCATGGGCAGATTTTTACCTTTGTGAAAACAAGTTCTAAATAATTGTGGCAGAATATCAAGGTGCATGCTGAACCCGTGGTGATCTTTTCAAGTGCCACTTGTGGCATTTGGTCTCTTAAGTTCTGGGAGATTTCTTTTATAAATGTTAATAAAATATGACACAACGGTGGAAGATATGTTAACCAATAAAATGTAGGGGAAAAGGAGGAGCATCGAGACAAATTCATAAACTATCACTATTTCTTCTATTTTTTTCAGGATAAGTCATAGGATTGGGACTTATCTTCAAACTGTTTGCTGCTTATGCTTCTCTATCCTGTGTCATCTATCTGGATGATCTTCTTGGAACATCCGTCAGCCTCTGATATGATCACTGTCTCTGAGTATAGAGGGATTTTTGCTCAGATTGATGTGCGATGACCATACACTTCTCTTTGCCTTTTCCTCCATTGGTGAGTTACTACCCTTTGGTGTGAATTTATGTGGCAAACAATGTCTGCATATTGACTTTAGGCAAGGATTTGCAAATAAAACAATACACGTTGATGTGTTCATGTGCGCGGAGGGCATTTTCAAACTGAAAACACTCGACGCGAAAGAAATGAAAAAAAAAATTGGGTTAAGTCATTTATACGGGGGGACACACTTGCATGACAGCAGGGAAACATTTTCAGAAAACAGCAGTCAACCTTAAAACTTAAAACAACCAAATGAACCTTTACTTAAAACAATACCTCGACCCAATCTAATCCAATCTGACCTAACCTGACCTGATCTCCCTGAGCGATTTTAAAGCGACTAAGCACCATGATTTTGTCAGCCCGCAATTACAGATATAGAATAAGAAAAAATAATGCAGGCAGTATAGCAACGAAAATGCAAAAAACCGCTTGAGGAGTACACAATTGCACGACAGAGAAAAAGAACACCCTGTACCGTCTGCATGAGCCAAAGGGGGGGCACAATTGCACGGCTAAGAGTACTGCTTTTTTCTGAAAATGTTTCCCTATTGCCGTGCAATTGTGTCCCCCCTTATAAACGACATAACACAAAATTTTAAGCCACTGCGGCGAATGTACCCTTGCACGGAAAACCTGGGAGTGCGAACGAAGGATGGACTCCAATCCTCCTGTTGTGGTGACGGATTGAAATTGGCGATACAAGGTAATACGGGGTAAAGTTGAGATTTTCCAAAAATTCTACTCCGTAGAATGTTCTCCTCACCGCAAATGATGTCAAAATCAGGCAGTTTCTGAAGCTTCGTACGAGTAAATCTGTAGGTATCTTTCGTTTCTGTGCCTGTTTTGATAAAAAAAAGATGAAAAGCGTTTCGGAGGCAACATTTTATTCCGTCGGCAGTATGCAGCAACAACTGATGGATAATCTGTGCTGCCTTCTTCCGTGCAAAAACGCTCACGCTGCAAACAGCAGGCAATTTCAAATATCGGTCTTGAAACATGCACAATATGAGCCTGAAGTGCAGTTCTGAGGGATGGATTTGTGTAAATTCTAAAATTTGTAACTTTTGTATACATATAAGTCTGAAATGTATCTATTGCAGAGACTCAATACATTTCGCGATGCTTAAAAGACAACTTTGACCTGGAAGATTTCGACAAACAAAAATATGCGCATTTGGGTGTCATGGAACACAGCTCCAGTGACGGACAAATACTGTTAGCTGGTCATCACTGGTCGACGATAAGAGAGCAACTTATTAAAATAAGAGTGCAACAGTGATTTTTCTGCGCTTGACATTTCTTCGGAAAGTTAGATCGCGTTTATTCGACATCTTGACGCACAAAGCACAAACAACTGGATCGTTCTCAAGTGCCAAATATGGTTTAAAATTGCAGTGGCCAAATATAATCCAAGCAGGGAATTTTTTCTTGCTTCCTAATATCTTGTTTTCACTTTTTTTTTCTCTTTTCGTGGCATTTTAGTAGGGCAAATTTTTACCATGTGTTCCATGACGACATTCCAAATTCTCAAGAATTCATGTCTTTTTATCAAAGTTATATTTTGTGCTTTTCCCAGCTTAAATACAATTTTAATCATTTGATGACACTTATGTCAATATTTTTTTTCTGAAACTAGTCCAAATCAGAGCATTTCGTGCGTACAGATATTCAAATCAGAATCATTGTAAGTAGGTGCAAGTAAAGTCGACTTTTAACGGTAGAAAATTTCCTTGAAAGCAAACGTGGGGAAAAGCGAAGAAAAAATGTGCAGTGAAAAGCTGAATTTTGATACTCTTCTGAAGTCCGTCTGCAATTTATTGCGCATTTAAAAGTTGACCTGTGCAGTGATTGGCGACGGTGAGAAACGGGAAAAATGAAAAAAAATTAAACTCAGATACATTTTCGATTTTTGTAACACAAACTTTTGACGAGACATGATTTTCAGGTCACATTGCAATATATAGGAGAAGTGTGAGAACTCGCACGCGAAAACGCACAGCAACGAAAATCCCAACATTACCGAGAACACATTTTTTTAACTTTATATTTAAGTTACCGATGAACACTTTTCCATTGAGTTTCTTTCTCCTCTTTTTCAGATCGTTGCCTCTTTCGATTGACCGCAGTCACCTCCGGAAGAAATCAAATCACGCTCTGTGTTTGATTCACTATCCGATGCACTCTCGGACCTCGTTGCTCGTTGCTCGTCACGTGACGTTGATCTGATCACCAGGCAGGACGACCACTGCCTGAATCAGTCAATAATCGTTCGCTGTGTAATGGCCAAGCATTGAACTCATTTGAAAAATTGCGAAATTGTGACTGTTTCGCCCGAATTGCTTCTGCACCCGAAATGATTGCTAACACTCTCTATTCGTAGGCCACGTAATATTTTTCGATTTAGAAAACCCGCTTTGCAACAAAAAACGTCGTGATTCTCAATGGCGTGGCACAATTGACTGCTCATTCCTTATGCTCGAAGAAATCAAACTTCTGCAATGCCAAGTGCGGTCCATCAACCCTCCATCACGGAAATTGGCCCCTCAAAATCCCTGGAAATTAACCACGTTTGGCTGGGGATCGGAGTGATTTTTTTTTTCAATCATGTCCAAACTGGGGACGCGCAGTGAATTTTTGCTGAACAATAAAAATCCTCTCCGAATTTCAAGATAAACCGTTATCAATGTAGGCCGATGCATTTCCAACAAGACAACAGAAATGAAAAGAGGGTCGGTGCGCACAGCCCCCACAAAACCCAAGAATCCTCTTGGACCAAGAGAAGGATTTTGATGATACTTTTTGTTTGGAGAATATAAAAGTTTGCATACCGCAAGTGATACCGAAAGTGTAAAAGTATAAGAAACTTTTCGCGCGTGAAACCACAAAATCGTTTTGCTAACAAAATCTTGAAGTCATCATGTCATAAAATATCTGTTCTCAGACGCTTTTTCAATTTCATTGCTGTCTTATTTTTCCGTTGCTTTCAGATTTCCCATGAAATGAAAAACATTCCAATCAAAGGTCATTTAACCAGTTTTATTCAGGAGACACGGGGACACGATGCCATTTCGGTTGCCGAACGAACACAATATGGCGCCGTTTTAACTGGAAAAACTGGTTACATTTCTTTCAAATGGAACAACTTTGGTGTAACAGGAAGGCCAAAACCTTCCACTAGAACTCTTCCACAGATCGAAAGGAGGTGACTATGGAAAAAATCGGACAATTGAATATGTGTTTGAGGACCTAGATATTCACAAGATATAACTTCAGCACATTTAATGACAAACGATTTCGGAGTTTTATCCGCCAAGAGTTGGGGATTATTGTATATAATATATACACCGCAATGGGACCGCCTGACTCTGACCTTCCCAACGCAAAGTTTCACGAAAAGTTCCTTCTCTTGCAAAAATGAAACCTCAGGTTTTATGGGTGATGCACCCCCAGCCTCCGTTTCAATGGATCATCTCATTAGCACTGGATCGGCCCTCGGAACGCTTACGGGCGGACATTAGGTTTAACGGTCCGACGAAATCAACTCACAGGCACAGTGGAGCAGAAGAAGAGCATCCTTCTATTTCACTGCGCCATTGGCACACAAAAAAGGTTCATCTTGTGGATATTTGATGACATATCTCCTAATTAGAGGGTCGGACCGAATTTTGTCATGGGGTAATTTTTTCTCTGACGTTAAATCCGCGGAACGCATTGTCCACCATGAGATCTGCGAGACATTTAAACCATTCCGTACAGGCAAATAAAGAGCGCTTCTTTTAGGCATTTGGGCTGGATCTCTGAAGTGATTTTTCGAAGTGCATTATGTCTTTTAACAAGTGTGATTCCGTCAGATATGAGGAGCACGTGCTTTCGTTAAATTGTGCCCACATTTGAGAATCTTCCTGTTAAAAGCAGGTTATTTCTGCTATTTCCAAGACGTCAGTTCTTTAGGATGACAAATTTATAAACTCTATTTCCCTATCAAAAACTCAGTCAAAATCACCATAAAAGGTTTTGGTCCAGTTCGAATATTGCCAATCAGATTTAAAAAGAACGATTTCGCTTAAAAGAAGATCCAACTGCATGCAATATTCCCCGATTATTTCCCAGAATATTACCAGATTACAGTGACCAGTTGACTAACAGTGGAGAGATAAGCAAGGCTTTAACGCAATCCGAATTGCGGGAAAACTTTTCGTCATTGAAGTAAATGGCAAAAATTTACCCAGCAACTTGTAGTTGGCGCAACCATGACTTATCTCTCCTCTGTAATGATAGGAGAGGTGGATATTGTGAGTGTTTTGGTAAGGTTTGGTAACCTCGCGCTACTTCGCTATGAGGTAGTTAATTTTTTACGTTGGAGTTTTTGGCAAAAATATACTCCGCAACTCGGCTATGGCGGTGACCCCGTGTTGATCTCTCCGCTGTAAAAATCAGATTTCACCGACCAAAATAAAAAAAAACAAAAATATATGGCCATTTTGTGAATTTCTGTCGGTATGGCACAATTCAGAATGAAATATTTGGAAGCTCGTATTTTTGAAAATACAACTACATGCTTCGTCCGAAACTGTGAATTCACGGTCGGAAGCCACCAATGCGAACAAAACATGAACGTTATTCATTTGAGGCCTGTATTTGTGAGCCCAGTGTGGGTTTGGTGTGTCCGAGATTTAAACATTTGGCAGGTTCCTTTTCGATTAAATTCGTGTGTTTGAAGCATCTTTTGAAGTTTGAAGTTCAACGATAAAGACTTTGATCTTCGAACAAAATTGGAGATTCGGTTCATCAGAGTGCATTACATTTAGCAGCTCTACCATGGTAACGGTTTATTGTGAACTTATGTGTGTAAAATTGCTATTGCTGATGAGATTTTAGCAAAAACTCAATGCTGCAGAAATTAAGGATCCCATTTTATTCCATGCAGTGGTTGCAATCTGACACTTTTTCAGCATCGTTGTAACGTAGCACTTTAATTTCTACCGCATGCATGAGAGTAAAAAGACGCAGCAATTAGGTTTCGGTGACAACAGCGTGGGTTTGATGTGGTTTGGTAAACATTTGAAGTCTGCATTTCAGAACAAAATAACGATTCTGAACTCGTGAGTGTAAGTCACTTAGAAGCCGGATTTTTAACAGATGGGATTAAGATAGGTACAAATGAATATCAAACACTTAGGAGCTTCAATTTACAGCAAAACAAGTTTTGGCCGCATTCACTGCAAGACACTAGGGAGCTACAATTTCTAGTTAATTGAGGTCGTGGTAGGAGAGACCGTTGGTTGCTGCATGTTGGAGCACATAGGATATGAGTATATGAGGACCAGACATTTCAGAGTTGAGCTATGTTTTCTTGGAGCTTAGAGCTGCGTTTTCTTGGGAGCAACGTTTTCGAGCAAAACAGAAATTTCCTGTAAGCAAGCATTAGGACACTTCAGATCTGGATTTTGCAACAAAATAATGATTTCGCATGAGTGTGTGTTTGGAGCTCAATTTTTGAAGAAAATAGAGTTTTGGTTAAGTGAGTGTTACATATTCGGGAACTGCATTTTCAAGCAAAACAAGGCGTTGGTGCAAAAGTGCGGTAAATACTTGGTACCTGCAACAAAAGTTGGTGCAAAAGTGCAAAAGTGCGGTAAATACTGCATTTTCAAGCAAAACAAGGCGTTGGTGCAAAAATGCAAAAGTGCGGTAATAACTTGGAAACTGCATTAGCGGGCAATATATGTTTTGCAACATGCATGTGCTGTCCTACGAATACACTGGTAGTTGCTTTTTCGCTCACAGATTTTTGATTTATTGAAGGTAGGACTGTGGCAGCTGCATTTTCGAGCAAAAGTTAAGTTTTGGTACAATTGAGGGATTGCACACTCGTTTACTGCATTTCCGAGAAAAATATGGTTTTGGTACAAGTAAGGGTTAGGAACATGGAGATGCCTTTTCGAGCAAAACAGGGTTATGTTAACATTGGAATTGATTTGAATCTTTTAGAGTAATAATGAATGTAATACCATGATAATTGTGATAATCGATAATCCTTCATCTTCAAGACTATCATATTTTTCTCCTTCATAAACATAGTGCTAATGTGCTTACGTGTTTGCCTTCCTTCTTATACGCATATCTTGCTATAATGAATATTGATTGCTGTCAAACAGCTCGAACTCTTGATGTAGGTGTATCATATTGTCTTCTTAGGAATGGGAAAGTCAGGGATATATCAACCCTTTATCGAGGAGCAGCATTTCCTGACCGGTATTTAAACGCCTTTCCGACAAATTCTTCCTTTTTACTTTTCTCCAAATGTGAAATATTGTGTTGAGATCAAATTGATCTCTTGGTGTTATATGTTGATTGTTAAATCTGTTTTGCTCCTTCTTTCATTTGAATTGTGACAGGTAAAAACTGATTTCTGGGACACATGCTATTGCCATCAGGTTTAGGTGGAGTCTTTCTTCATGGATGCAAAGGATCACTGCACCCCCAGCTGGGGCGAGAACTCGCGAGGAAAATCGCTTCCGGTTCAACCAAGCGAAAACACTGCGGCCATCTGTTGACCTGCGCGTGGTGTCATCAACCAGGAGTTGTAGGAACAAAATCGAATCCTGTGTTGTCAATTCCGTCGCTCTTGCAGCTTCCGATGAGCATATTTTTTTCCCAATCCACTTCCGCATGCGCGTCTCTGATTGGCTGTTGGGAATTCCAGCCAATTTCAACATCCAATTTTCAAAACCAAACTTAACCAAACATAACCTGACCTAACTTAACCTAACCTGACCTAACCTAACCCTATTGCGACCCTAGAAAGAGTTGCGAAGCGGTGGCAAACACGCCAAATGGCAAAAAGCGGTGGCAAGGCAAAAATGCCAAAATTGATGACGTCACAAATTGAGACGACGTGATTGGCTGTTGCGATGCTGCTGTCCGCGGAAGTGGATTGGAAAAAAAAATTATGCTTCCGATAAGAAATTTCTTGGCACATCTCATGGGTAATGTCGCGACTTTGTCGTCCAGAATTCGTCACTGTGTGAAACCCATTTTGTATATCAACAGGGCGTAAGGTGTCCGCACGAAACTGTTACATTTTTCAGCTAAATCATTCAATTCACGCGACATGTTCTTGTAAATGTAAGGACAAGGTGTGCATCCCGTAATAAATCTTTCTAAAAACTCCGCTGCGGATGATGACTTAGGCCTCAATTGAAGTAGGCACGTTTGTCGATGAAAGACATCCAAGAGGGGCGCGATCTCTCGTGATGTCAAAACACACATGCACTGACTTCTTAAACCTAAGGCTTTCGAACCCTTAAGTAGCTTATTTCTAATAGCTTTTCGTTGTTTACCAAATTTGCAACATCGCCATCAAGATTGATAATTATTGAACCGTCATGTGATGTATCTAATGTTTTTCCTTCATTGTTCGATCTTTCATTAACTCTTTAGACTCAATTATTAATTCTTTTGCTATATATCTTGCATTTCCACGTCTTCTTTTAACTGAGTGATAACCCGAAAAATACGTGAATCCATTGTTTAATTACGTTGTTGAATATTTTATGTTCATCATCGCCAAACCCTTGAATTCATTAATGATCATCATTAATGGTCATCGTGCTTATGGAATGGTTATTTTCACTCAGAAATAGGAATTGGTGAAATTTTGTTGATCTTGAAAATAAATTCTGGCTTTGAAAATAGAGATGAACCTATGATAAAATACGTCAATAAAACTTAATAAAAACAAGTTTTGAAAAGTTTTTGAACCAATTATTTTGAAACAAATATTTACCGGGATATACCAAAGGCAATTAGCGGGTTTGAATGCCTCCGAACTGATTCCAACACTCCTCTCAGTACCACATCATCTCATGATACTATATCTCCTCA
>JASGXE010015039.1:0-35728 GCA_030068105.1 Sinentomon sp. SZTP_YWyxl
CTTTCATTCCTATCTTGATATGAAATGGTTAGATGTCATGAGACCGCATTTGCGAAGAACGCATTCTATAAGAATGAAAAGAAGGTGGTATTCCAGCAATGCCAGAAAAATCAGATTTGCGTGGGGTTTGAAGAGGCCATGATCAACATAGACCAGCAGATCAACATAGACCATAGCAGCATGATCAGCATGCCAGCAGTGCGCATGCTGATCATGCAGTAAAACACGTGAAAATCCACATTGATCAGTTACCACAGAGCATTGCGTCGATTCCAATAAATCTAACAAATATCTGAAAGAATTGAAAGAATGCCAAAAATTAATAAGGAAAAAAATAAAAAAAACATAAAATAAATTGTAAAAAAAAACAATTACGAGAAAATGACAAACTAGAAAAAATCCCTGACACGAGGTTGGGGGGTTGCGGTCGTTTCGGTGATTTTTGTTGCCGCTGAGGTTGCGGCGGTACCGGCGGTTGCGGTGGCAGTGATTGCTCATGAAGTGTAACCGCACAATGCGTGCATTGTAATTGTATCCGAAAAACGCGATCATTAACCAAATCTGAGGTAAGATTCGAAGTGGATCGACGCTTGATCATAGTCGACGCTAACCACTCTCCATGTTTTGAAAGTGACAATCGACAGATATCGGTTTTATGTAAAAAGTTTTTTACGAAACGCAATTCTTCATTGTGGTCATAAGCAACGTCAAGGGATTCTAAAATAACTCAATGGGATTTTGCATATAGGACGCATGGTGGCAGTTGTCCGGTCGTAAAATAAATTGTCGAACCTCGATATTGAATGAGACCGGTTGACCAAGTTCTGTATCATCCTTAATTTCGAACTCGTGCTCCAATCTTAGAAGAGTTTTCCCATTTTTCCAAGGTTCGAGGGTTAACATGTGAACATTATCGGGGAGGTTAAAAGTCAGGCCAGAGAACTGACGCTGGAAGATACAAATGAGAAAGTTTTAAATTCAATTATTCAATGAGGTGTTGCAAGGGGACTTGGATCTTATTCAAGAGTGGTGCAATAGGTCGGCTATGGCCATGAACGTTGAAAAATGCAATTTGATCAATTTTTGTAATAAGAAAGATCGTTTTGTGTTTAAATATGTTCTTAATAATTGTGCACTTCTCCCACGAGCCGAGCTAACGTATCTGGGTGTTAAATTTACAAATAAGCTTGACTGGTCCAACCATATTGGCATGCTTACTTGCAAGGCAAATAGGGCACTTATTTGTAAAACGGAATTACAGGAAGTGCCCCCAGGACGGGAGAGCTAGCATACTTCAGTTTAGTACGCCCCATTATGGAATGCGCCGTCCCAGCATGGGACCCATGGCGTGAATGCCGGATCGCTGCTCTTGAAAAAGTTCAGCGTAAGGCAGCTCGCTTCGTGGTTTGGTGATTACAGGCGCCGCAGTAGTGTCACTAAAATGTTAATCTCACTTGGCTGGGAATCACTACAATCGAGAAGGCGCGTGGCACGACTGACATGCCTATTCCTGATCCTTGGGAACGTTGGGGTTGGGGCACTTTTCTTAGATCCTTAAGCCTGCCAACTTTCTACTCTCACAAGGATCACGATTATAAACTTCGATCTCAGACTTTTAAAAGAGACATCGGTCTGCTTCATTCCTGGGAAGAACTATCCCGGAGTGGAACGCTCTGCCTGCAAGAGTATTTGGCCAGCCATTGGATCCCTATACTGCAGGAGCGACTTCGAGATACTCTTTTTACAGACTCTACCCGACATTCCCTAGGTGTCCTTGGGAGGCATGGTGATGGCATGTTGGGCGATAGTTTGTTCTGGATCGAAGAAATACAATCACCTGCTAAATTTTAATGTCCCTATTTTTTATTTGCCGATTGTCCATTTATGTGTACATCTATACATTGATGTGGCTCACCATACGTTACATTTTACTGTTCTGTGGCTCATTGTAACACAGAACAGGTTCTGTACATATTGAAAGGAGGAAACTCCGAAAATATAATCATTCAATCAATCAATCAATATGTTCGTTCTTATCTAATTTCGAGAACATTCCACCATGGTTGTATGAATTTACCCTTTGTCTGCTGCTGGCTTCCATGGAAGCCTCCAAGGATCTTGCAAGCTTCGAGGGTTTTCAGCCAAATAATTTCAGCAAATATATTAAACATTATATTTTGGTTCCAGTCAAGAGAATAAAGTCTGATGTTTCTAGATTAGGAGTTTAGAAATTGCTAAAATTGAACCATCATTCTAAAAAATACGCAAATATAAATTTTAAAAACTTTCCTAAATCAAATCCACAGTAATATAGGGTTAATTGTCGAACACTGCGAAAATTTTAATTTGTGATGATTTTTAGTGTCAGCAACAGGCAAGACCTTCAGATCATGCAGCCTCTTCAGCAATTTCAATTATAGTTTTCAAATGCACAAGGTTTATTTCAGATTGACTCAAGCACCAGACGGCTGCTCTTGATGAGAAACGTTGTCACTTCTTTTACTCGCATTGCTTGACAACCCTGAAGATTCTCAATCACGGAAACCCGCCGATTGTAGAATACGCAACTGGTGCTTTTATATCATTGAATTAAGTTCGTGAGAAATATTTCATGTACACTTTCGGTACCTCTTAATGATGAATTTGGCATATCCTGTATATTCATTTCAGCATTCCAGGAAATGCAGCCTTTCTTGGCGAGCCATACCAGTCTCTGATAACTGCTCAGTAAGAAAAACAATGATCATGATCACCAAATCTCTCCGGAGAGGATTTGACACAAATTAGAACTAAATTTTTTCAATGATTATGATGTTCTTTGTTGCTGCTCTGCTGTTGTTTTCGACAACCTTTAGCTTTTGTGTCAAGGAAACACTTGCCGAAAACTAAGGCACAAGAACATCGGATGTTTTCTGACTCTTTACTCACCAATTCCGATTTCGCGTTGTTGATCCAATCGTCGAGAGAATAGACAGATGGCGACAGAATAGTCCAAGGCGACATGAACATTTTCTCCCCAAGATGTCTGTGAGAACCGGATTTTGTATTCTTAGTGAACTTCACCCGGTGCGTCCCTCTCGCAACTAGCCCTTTACCAAAGGCCACCTCATTGAGTGGTTCAACAACACCAAAATTGTCGTCGTGTAGAATCCTTCGGTGAAGCTGACAAATGAAAGAGAGGGAGACTAAGCAAAATATCGAATTCGACGCTAGGTTATGTTTCCAGTGACTGCGAAGCACCAGCTAAATGTTTGCAAAATCTTAAGCGAATAAGTTAAGCCTTTTCTTGCAGTTTGGACAATGTGCTGTGCATATTTCTTACACGTGATAAGGGGACCTTTAAACAACTAAATGTAAACAAGTCTTCCATTGGAATCGCTTAAGATGATAAATTGGCTGCGATTGAAGTAAAAACTTCAGTTTAAAATGCACAAGATTGTAAATTGTTTTTGAATTTTAGATAATATTTTCCCTGAAACTCACGACTTCCTGCTAAAACACGAAAAAGTTAACCGTCCCGGTCTTCCTTATTGGTATTTTGGTTTTCAAAATGGAAATGGAAGACATTGTTTGCGGAACGTGTAAAAATGTTTGATAGGCAGACTGTATGCCACTCGGATCAGGTGCTGTTGTGCGCTGGTTTGTGCTGTCCGTCTTTTACAGTAAATCTGATTTTCATCCTTGTTTGCATCAACATTCAAAACGATCCATTTCAGATAAGCAGCACACTATCATTTTCGAAAAATACTCAGCGTTTGCACACGAAAACTCTTTCAGTCCGTTTTATTCTGAATCGGAGGTAGGTTTACACGCAGATATACGAGGCAGGTCCCATCTTCTCACATTATCAGAGAGCTAATTTCGATATCGAGTTTTGAGGTAAACGGCTCACCATAATTTCTATTTGACCATCTTGAAGACTGCTTCCACCTTGCGATCTATCAGTGAATACCGTTAATCGAACATCTTTTTTAATGTCAGCCACCGCTACTCGAGAGTTGACGGGATAATAGTTGCCAGCAACAGGCTCATCTATGTTCAATTCCCAAGTGGATCTATTATTGAGCTTCCTCTCAATCATCTCCCTTCCGTTTGAATCGGTATAAAATGTCCCGTTCGTCTTCAGGCTAGTGTTGTATCTGGTTATAATTTCTTTTCCCACTTCGTCATCCCTAATGAATGGAGAAATAGTAGTTATAAAATTCAATCTTACATGAAAATGCAAAACACACATAATGTAATTCAAAAATACGGTTATGAGTCTATTTTACAAAATCAAAAAACTCTGAGTTGAGGGAAAAAGCTGTTGAGTGCTGATTAAATGAGTAAATACTCTTAACATGCTCTCATGGACTAAATAAAAATATTACCATTCTTGAGAATATGTGCACTAGCAGATAGTTTATCGAAATAGTAAGTTACTCGGAGCTATTCAAATAACTATTTGCATCAAAGGACATTGAAGAAGCGGCATTATGAATTGACTGCCGTTGGTATAAGAAACATTGACAGAAAAGCAAGCAACTGGCATTTTCTGGGATATCTTTATTTGTTTGTAAGGGCGGTATAATCCTCCTGTGCTGCTCAGCACAGACATTTGCCATTTTTGATTTCCAGTTTGTGAAATTCTTATATGTTTGTATTTGCCACTAGTTGCATTTCACGTCTCAAAACACACTTCTTAAACTTAACTGTGGCACATCTCAGAAATATTTTTTGTGAGTCGAAAAAAAAACATAATTACAGAATTAATTACATGATTACATATTAAAGATACACAATTATTCAATAGCGTTTTTAAAAAACTTAGAACCAGGATCAATATTTTACTTGCAAGCTATTTCGACTCACTCAACTGGTATCGGACCAACGAGCCATTCAAAGTCAATCAGCTCCCTTCCTGGGATCAATCGGATAACTTGACTTAGCCAATTTGTAAAAACCTGATGAACCTCATCAATTACATCCCCTGTGAAGAATAGGTCAAATTTTATGTATGCGTCTTCCAATCTCGAGGAATTTACTGTACCCAAGTATGATATTTCTTTTTAAAAATGTGTTTGCCTCACAGAATATTTCCCTTTTTTTCTGCAGCAAGGAGAGTGAAATAGAGTTTAACATTGCAACGGTCGACAAACGACGCAGAAGCATATTCAGTCGTGTAATGGACCCTTAAATTGTACAGCATACTAATTTAAGATATTTGCAACACCGGCTTCAACGAAAAAAACAGAGTCATTATGCACAATTCCAATCTGTATTTTTAGGTGATAGTATAAACCTAGAACATTTTTGCACCTTTGGGCGTCACGCATTCACGGTCGTGTCTGGAAGAGCAATACTTGTTCAATATCCGAAATCTTTCTGAAATGAATTTTGATTTTTCAAGCGAAAAATTCACAAGCGCAAAATTTCAAAGCAAAAGCTTTTGCACTTTCTTAGCGTTTAGAAAGAACATGTCACGGAAATTGAAATGAAATATCGAAAATAGAAAAACCGTTTTGTTATCTTTATTGCAATAACTTCGAAATCTTTTCAAATCACGATGTTTGAATGATGGCTTCACCATTGAATGATATTCTTGCTGATAAATGTGGGTTTGAGGTTGCCAAAACTGTTGTTGTATTGGTTTCATCAAGTGAAGGAAGGCCATCGAATCTTGTGCACTATTATAATCTAAAAAATTTATAGTTCCAGCACATATTGAAAGCTCATGAATTTTAAATCAAAAGTATTAAAAAGTGTTTAGAATTAAACTTATTACGAATTCTAATTAGAGTAGAATAAATCTAATATTGTCACAAGCATTGAGTCTAAATAACAGAAAACACTTGTTTTCGAAAAATATAAAATTAACCTTCTAAATATTCCTATTAAAGAAAGGCATTCGAATTTTCGCACGAGCCCATAATCTTACGACAGAGAAACAAATCGTCTTCGAGCAAATTATAACTGTCTTCTGAACTTTAATAATTGGTATAAATTCCCGTAGATGCCACTAAGCACCCACCAGCTTTAAGGCGATACTACAGAATACAAATCCCAGCGTTACCCGGCCATTCATCCAAGATAGAAGTTTTGCTGCGCCAGTCGCTTGCGGTTGTATGTTTCAATACAGGGAAAACGGAATGCTCTTACCGGCGGAGTATTTTCCAAAATTACCGAACTGGCAGGTTGAACTGACGTCATTGTATCAAAAACTTCATTTATACACTACTAACGAAAATTTTAAAGCATTTTTCAACCTGACCTTACCTTTCCTATACGCCACCTTCACCTGCTCTTGGGTTCCGCCTGCGGCCTGGTGTCCCCAGCAACAAAAATGCAAAACGTCCCCCAGCCACAAAAATCTAAAAACAAATCCTGTCGCCTGCTGGAATCGATCCCCATGCGTCGGATTAGTAATCTAGTGCTTTGGCCAGAGACGCTAAAAAAGACGAAAAAATTGCTTTTCCCCATCCACCTTCTAACGTTATTTTACTCGCGCCATCTTTCGGGGATCTTTAGGGAAATGAACACAGACGGTCAAGTTGGCCTCCCATCCTCTTAATGAAAAACTCAAATCAAACTTGCTTGCTCTGAATGTGCTCTCTTTGGCTCACGTGTTCAGTGACGTCACCAAGTAGTTGATGTCTTTGCGGATGAAGCGGAACCATGACTTTAATTAGCCAACGGAGTGACATCTGACGGCCAAATTTGGAAAAAGATCCGCGCAAACGCAGCGGAAATTAGTGATCAAAAATGTCAATTTTGAATTCGAGGGCAGCCAAATTGTCCGACGTGAATGAAAGCAATTTCTGAAATCGCCTGTGCAGAAACGTCAGCGCATATATTGCGCAGAAAAGCCTTGATTTACTTCAAAGATGCATTTCTATTCACGAAAACGTAAATGCTCAGTGGCGTAGAGCTCTGTCTGCGAATACCCAGGTCGTGTGTTCTAGACTCGGCTGAATTGTTTTTATTCAAACCCAAGCGCCGAGGCCATCTATCGGGACACTTCAGTACTTCCAAAACCAAATGTCTCAACTCACATCTCGATTGTTTTTCGGCCTCTGGCCTTGACCAAAACGAACAGATCACAGATGCAGCCACCGAAATTTGCTTTCGAGCGTGCCTTTGATCAGATTTGCTTTAAGAGCGTCTGCTCATAAAATGACGTCAGTGGAACATGCGATTTCGGTAGGTTTCGAAATCAAGCACGGGTGCCAATACACGAGCTGAAGGCAGTCTCTCCCAGCTTCAGGTCTTCAGTCTCCATGTCGGCATCTCTCTGTGTATAGCTATAGTGAAATAGCTGTTGTGTGGTCTGCTACATGTGTTCAGGCCGGCTAGCTTTATCAACCTTTACTGATGTTTTCTGGTTTAACCGAAACGTTTGAACGTTAAGGACTCAATCGTTACTCAATGACCCATATTTTGTATAGAAAATAAAATTTCATGCTGCCATTGATGTAAATCCATATGCATAAGAACCTTTTACGATCTCCACATGAACTTTTGAAGATGTTCTTAATGGTTCAGATCCAACCGGTCGAAATATGTATGCTCCAGAAGACTGATGTTCGGGAGGCCAGTTTCCACCACTGCTCGAATTGTAATATAGAAACTCTTGCTTGAATTCTTGGATGATGTCGTCGATTATTACAGCTTTTAAGAGGCCATTTTTACCATCAATGACGATACTGAAATTCTATATAAAAATGAGTAGTTTCCTCTCAAACAAACAAACAATCCTATTCATGTCCTTCTCTATCGTGGCCTCCAATGACTGGATTGTTAACAAAACGAAGATAAAGGATAAACTCAGAAATTCGACATTTTTGGATGATAGTTTCCAGACAATTTGTTAGCATACTTCCACTACAATGAATTTGGCTGTTACACTTTGTGTTACACATTGTCCAACACGATTGCTGACATAATCACTCAACTTCTATGGGTATCGCAAGTGTTATGATATCGCGTAATTCCACCCACAACTTGCACTTACAGAATTATCTGGGTATGTGGCAAATAACGCTGTAGAGAAATTGCAATTATGTGAAACAACATGATCCCGTTATTATGTCAGCTAAAATTCACAAAGCCAATTTCAAACCTTATTTCCCACAATTGTGTCATCTGTAAGTTTCACAATCGTTGAAGCTGTTGCTGGTTTTCCTGTTGTTGTTCGGGCCACGAAATACATTTTGAATCCCAAGGCGGGAATATCAGGGGAATGAAATACCAACTCATAATCTGCTTTGCTCGTCCTGCCAGGGATGTTACGAATCGTAAGTGGTATGGGTATTAGTTGAGACAAAACTGGAAGTCCTGGTGAAAGATGCAAAATTTAAAGTATAGTTTAAACGATGAAGTAACTGTTGCTCCAGTAGCCATTACATAAAACATATGCGCATGAATAGGAAACTTGATTTCGAAGAAAAAGATTTCGTCAACGTCCTGGACAAAGACATGGATGAAGATATGAAGGGATGTATGTAATGATCGTCTGCAGTTTTGTGGTCTAGTTAGCAACTTAACCCCTGTTTTTGACTTGACGTGTTACATGGGGCATGAATTTGAATGCTGAGAAAACCAAAGCATAGACATTTTCTATGCTCATTTAAACACAAGCCGCTGAGGTTGGTTGCACAACATGTGGCCAGCGATTTGAACACGTCAAGATTTTCAAATATTTTGGAGTTGTAATTTTTTAGATCTGTCTTGGTGGGATCATATTATAAAAATCGTATTTAGATCATATTTTAAATATCGCCTCTAAAGAATGCAAAATTACTCTTGGATGCATCTTGTAAAATATGCGACTATCTTCCAAAGACGTCAAACGAAAAGCATTTTTCAGTTGCGTTGCTGCCGGTGGTCAAATGCTGCAGCGCCCTTTCGACACACAAGATCATATCTCCAAAGTTAAATTATTCAAAGACGGACATGACATGTGCTCTCGTTTTCTCATACATACAGCCTTTCGGGCTCGTGAATCCTGCATGTTAATCCTGCTAAAGACTCTGTTTTCGTCTTTTCCGGCAAGGAGTCTAAGGCAGAACATAAAGAGTGTGGGCTTTAACTTTTCACCAATATCGTAACCCATTCCATTAACCAAAAACTCCACTTTTTTCTCTGTGCAGCCTATCCAACTATTCAATGCAGGAAGGCCAATGGACATGCCTTCCTTCCCTCAATGTCGAAATCAAATGTTCCTTCAATTCACTAACCTGCATATAATGATGAATTGGAATGGCCTTACAAGCACATCATCCCTAACACAACAGGCGTGTGCGTCCGGAAGTGTCGCTCCACGTCAATTTACTGAATGCGTTTAACTGAGCTTTGATTTTGTTTTCGACTTTTCTTGCATGTAATAAATCTCACAGGCTATTTTTTTTATCACGGCAGTTGCGACAGTGCTGATCGCCCGCTCACATTGTAAAATATCGCAACCTAAATACAAAGCATCAAACATATTGTTTGCAGTTTACAGCATCAGGCTTGCATAGTTGAGGGGAGCTTTGTCGGTTGGAAAATTTTGTAACCCTCACAATTCACCGAAAAATTTACCAGAGGCATCGAATACTGAATATCCATCTCCGATTACTGGTATCCGGATGTATTTGTTTACTGGTCGACCCAATGGATTGTAAATGGTCACTGTGAACGATGAACCGTTTTCCGTTGTTGAGCATTCGCTTACATTGAGCAGTGGGCACCACTGATGAATATCAGTTACATGCTTCGAGCCGAGCTTTCTGGGAAAAAAAGAAAAACTCTTGGGAGATTCTCGCATGGAGAAGCACATCCCAAAATCACAAACTTTAGAATAACAAAAAGACAAGACAAGACGTAAGGTATGATGCCTTCTTTTCGGCAAGGATTCATGAACAAATCTTTCACATTTCGTACGACCACTTCCCGCGATAATTCATAATCACTACTCCCTATGGAAGCTTGCTGCAATTGGTGAGTCGGAACACTGTCTTAAGAATGAGGAACTCGGAATCAGAATGGGAAGAAACTCGGGACGGAACTTCTGAAAATTCCGAAAATTCGGTATTGCGAAAAAGCCGGCATAATTGAAAAATCGGAATTATGCCGAAACTACCGAAGAATGAATGAATTTTCCGAGTGTGTGAAGTTCTGCAAGGTTGATTTTGTGCCAAAAAGTGGATTTTTCCAGGGTCAATATTTTCTGAAAGGTTAGAAGGATCTTTTGACATCACCGTAACGAAAAAAAATACACAGAAACAACTGATCGCGGCTCGAATTCAGGAATAAATTCCGATTTCAGTTCAGATTCCGAATGAATTTCCGATTCCGAAAAACTTCCGATTCCGAAAAGTTTCGATTCCGTTCCGACCTTGAGAAGTTCCGACCCAATTCCGAACTGACTTCAAATTTCGAATTTCACTCACTCTACCCATGCGAATACGACTTCATGGTCAGAATACTAGTTAAAACAATATTGAACAGATCTATGATCAATCATCTTCTATTAATTTCCATTCAACTTCTATCATTGTTCTATGAATTCAATCAACTTCCAGTCACTTTCTTTCAATTTCCAGGAACGACCTTGTTTTGTGATTGGAGATGAACCGCGTAAAGGACGTGTTGGTCACAAGAGTTATTTTCCCACGTTGGGAAAACTCGCAGAATTGGAGGTAGAACATTGAGTTTTGTGCACCCCTGGACACTTCCCTTGTTTCCTATCTTAATGCAATACGTGTTTGCGAGCAATGTTCGTTCACTTCCTCGGGTTTATTAATCTCTTCTTCTTTTTTACTGTATTACTCTGTGTTGCTTATGGATGCATTGGTTCTGAAATACCGCCGTCCTTAAGAGTAAAGTAAATACTACCGCTCCCAGGGAAGTACCCATCTAAAGCATCATATCTAGCGCCGTTTTCGGATACCGGTTGATAAGGATCACAGGAAATGTATGTACAGGAAAGCGTTTTCATTTCTCCCAAGATGAGATCGACTTGGCGATTGAGATCGATTTGGCGAGAGTGTGAGATGTATTCGCAAAAAGCCAGAAGTTTGGATTGATGTCTGAATTACTAGTCGGAGATTAGAGCAAAATTCTGAGAGGCTGAGTGATCAGCATGAATCAAAAGAAAAATCCTGTGATGAAAATTGAGCATGCAGTCGACATATGTGCCTCCATTCGCAAAATATGAATGCATTTCACGAACTTTGAGATACTTGGACCTATGGAGGACAGATGGTGGTGATTGCACAAGACTGAATTTCGTCTCCAAATCTCTAAAAATACTCCAGGCCATAAAAGTCCTATGGTGCCCAACACTGCCCAAGAAAACTAGCACATTTCGAGGCACTCTTACTCAGCTGCTTAACCGACAAACAGAAATCAGCGCTCGAAAGTATCCAAAAAAATTATTGCCAGCACTCAGAATAAGAAATCAACTGTTTACTGCTTTCCTTCAGACGGAAAAAAACACTGTAGAAACAAGGAAGGAATCCCCCAAATATGGTGAATTTTTAATGTGAAAATGGTGCGTCAGGGATCGAAAATACGAAAATATCTCGTGTTTGCATCAATAACATTTGTTGACATAAACCGGAAATCACATGGTGCTTTTGTGGACATGCCTGGGACAAACACTTCCATCAGTTGAATATAGTTGTGTTAAAATATATCTATTTAATACAACCTCTAAAAACTCTTTGCTGCGACCATGCTGTCTGAACCCATACCCATTGCTACAAAAGACGGCAAAAGTATCATCACATGACCGCAAAATCTCAAGTTTACCAATTCTGGTAAAATGCCCAACGGTAATGCCATGCTCTTCTCGGAAGCAGGTTTTCCGAACTATTCATCTTTTAAAAATCAACAATTCAACAATGATTGCAGCAAATATCGCAGTGTTCCCACGTGCGACTGAAGTGTAACTGAAGTGTAATTGAAGTGTAACTGAAGTATAATGAAGTGTAACTGAAGTGTAATTGAAGTGTATTGAAGTGTAACTGAAGTGTAATTGAAGTGTAACTGACTCCTATACACTGGCGGAAACATTTGGCAATTGCAATTGCTGAAAGCCCAGAGATACTCATTTAGTCGACACAGGAGACCCTTGGCTTTTTTTGCGCTCAAGAGTTGTTCGATTTGAATTGACCAAGGAAGATTTACCGCACAGAAAGGCAAATTTTCTATACGTCTTACCTCAGAGCTGTATTTATGACCTGGTTACAATTATCCATAGCCCAGTGAAGACCCTTTGCGTAGTCATTTGCGACGTGTTGCTTTTCAGTGCCGGTAACAGCGTCATGGTGCTGCATAACTCCCATACTTTCCATCATAGTCAGAAGTAGTAGAGTTTCGTTTGTCCCCAACTGTGCAAGGACATGAAGCTGTTTGCAAATCTGGAATTTTGAAAATAAACGCAGTACATTCTGATTTTCTTGTGTAATATTTTCCAAATTTAGAAAATCTCTGAGTTCAGAAAAATAATCACATTTAGAAAAATTATCCAATTAAAAATAATTTATCCAAACGTAAATTTTTTCCAAATTACAGAAAACTATCCGAATTCGACGAAATCATCCAAATTCAGTAAGACCAATCAAATTCAATAAAGGTATCCAAAATTCAGGAGAACTCTCTCAATTTAGAAACATTATCCAAATCAAAAAAAAAACTTACATAGTTGGTTCTTTTTAAGCCTTACGTGGTCTTCCTCCTCGCATGGAAAGTCGCCATTCAGAGAGTGGTTGTTTAAGGTTCACCATGATGAATCGATACTCGTTCACATCATTCCGCTAATTGCATTTTAGTGGTAGCCCAAGATTTGCTAATCTTAAATAGAGATGTGGAAATGGTTTGCGTTTACATCATAACTGATACTTTCCCACACTGTCTGAAAACTGCACAACTATATTCAGAGTTTCGATTCCAGTTCAGGTACCTGAAGCATGTTATTTCCTTTCCTGACCATTCCTTTAACTGTCGGCCTCGATGTGAAATATCCTGTCCAGTAAGTGTGCGGTCTTTCTCCTATCGGAAAGAAGTCGTCAGATTTCGTGGTCCAGTTTAGATTGGAATCGTGTAGTGCTTTTGTGTAGCAAGATGGAGTGGAGTAGAACGCTGTCACGTTGCCGCCATTTTCTTCCATTTTGTTGAAGTACCTGTTGAATCAGATAGTATAATATCATTATCTTGTTTGTCACGTGAGAGTGCTTTTGTGTAGCAAGTTGGGCTGGAATAGAACTCAGTCACGTTGCTGCCATTCTCTTCCATTTTGTTGAAGTACCTGTTGAATCAGATGGTATAATGTCATAATCTTGTTTGTCACGTGAGAGTGCTTTTGTGTAGCAAGTTGGGCTGGAATAGAACGCAGTCACGTTGCAGCCATTCTCTTCCATTTTGTTGAAGTACCTGTTGAATCAGATAGTATAATGTCATTATCTTGTTTGTCACGTGAGAGAGCTTTTGTGTAGCAAGTTGGGCTGGAATAGAACTCAGTCACGTTGCAGCCATTCTCTTCCATTTTGTTGAAGTACCTGTTGAATCAGATGGTATAATGTCATAATCTTGTTTGTCACGTGAGAGTGCTTTTGTGTAGCAAGTTGGGCTGGAATAGAACTCAGTCACGTTGCAGCCATTCTCTTCCATTTTGTTGAAGTACCTGTTGAATCAGATGGTATAATGTCATAATCTTGTTTGTCACGTGAGAGTGCTTTTGTGTAGCAAGTTGGGCTGGAATAGAACTCAGTCACGTTGCAGCCATTCTCTTCCATTTTGTTGAAGTACCTGTTGAATCAGATAGTATAATGTCATAATCTTGTTTGTCACGTGAGAGTGCTTTTGTGTAGCAAGTTGGGCTGGAATAGAACTCAGTCACGTTGCAGCCATTCTCTTCCATTTTGTTGAAGTACCTGTTGAATCAGATGGTATAATGTCATAATCTTGTTTGTCACGTGAGAGTGCTTTTGTGTAGCAAGTTGGGCTGGAATAGAACTCAGTCACGTTGCAGCCATTCTCTTACATTTTGTTGAAGTACCTGTTGAATAAGATAGTATAATGTCATTATCTTGTTTGTCACATGAGAGTGCTTTTGTGTAGCAAGATGGGCTGGAATAGAACTCAGTCACGTTGCAGCCATTCTCTTCCATTTTGTTGAAGTACCTGTTGAATCAGATGGTATAATGTCATAATCTTGTTTGTCACGTGAGAGTGCTTTTGTGTAGCAAGTTGGGCTGGAAAAGAACTCAGTCACGTTGCAGCCATTCTCTTCCATTTTGTTGAAGTACCTGTTGAATCAGATAGTATAATGTCATAATCTTGTTTGTCACGTGAGAGTGCTTTTGTGTAGCAAGTTGGGCTGGAATAGAACTCAGTCACGTTGCAGCCATTCTCTTCCATTTTGTTGAAGTACCTGTTGAATCAGATGGTATAATGTCATAATCTTGTTTGTCACGTGAGAGTGCTTTTGTGTAGCAAGTTGGGCTGGAATAGAACTCAGTCACGTTGCAGCCATTCTCTTCCATTTTGTTGAAGTACCTGTTGAATCAGATAGTATAATGTCATTATCTTGTTTGTCACAATGAGAGTGCTTTTGTGTACCAAGTTGGGCTGGAATAGAACGCAGTCACGTTGCAGCCATTCTCTTCCATTTTGTTGAGGTACCTGTTGAATCAGATAGTATTATGTTATTATCTAGTTTGTTGCGTGAGAACCGATATGTCATCTTCGGACTACTTGTTTTAAACGTGGTGGACTGATACAGAAGCGTTGTCTTCCTCTTTCTATAGACAGGATAAGTTGTCTATTTTTGATCATTTGTGTTGGACTCTAAAGCTGCGTGTCTGTTAAGGTAGATGTTATTCAGGTGACTCCACAGAATACTTTTGCATGCAGTGGAGATGGCGCGAATTGTGTTATTATCTACATCTGTAGGAACACTTTTTATCTGTATCCGACACTACGGAAAAGTGAGAGCATGATTAGATCTGCATGTGATAAATTTCCATGCTTTGGAGCGTTGGGACCCATATTTCATTTTGTCTGTGACCTCAAACTTCATCAGTGCCAAAGCTGAACGAATCGATTAGAATGGTTGACTTCTACAAATACCAAATGGCCGAGCCGATAAATCGCATGATAAAGTAATTGATTTTTGTGTTTTCCGCTATTTCTTTGTCGTAACCGATGGTTTTCTATTTTGTTTGTTTGTTTGCACAGGTTGATTCACAAACATCGGGCGGCATTTCCGACGAACATAGTTTAACTGGCGACTAAGTACAAGATTGACCCCGCATATCTTTTTGCCCAAGATTGATGGCTGCACCTCTCTTTATACACAGCCATTCTAAATACTCGGGCCATATGAGATTTTTGTCACACTTTTGAAGAACGGGGCAATGTTATTCCCCATCAAGTAAGCGCCGTGAAATGCATTCCTTCGTGTAATGTGTTTTGCGGCGCATGTGAAATGGGGAATGACATTGCCCCGTGCTTTCAAAAGTCTGAAAAACTCTCCTATGGCCCGGCTATTCTGAATGGCTCCGTATATTTCGACAAGCGTATTTATGCAACTCTTCCATATCTATACAAGGGGCGGTTTTTTGGTTCCACTCATATTCGTAGTTCTTGACTGCAACACAGCGCAACTATTTTGTTTAAAGCCAAAAGTTGTTGTTTCCCTCCCGGAAATACACTCACACGTCAAAGTTGGCACATCAAACATCAAAGAGTCAAAAGGGTGATTTTTAGTGTCTCAACACAATTTCTACCCGCTAAGATAGCAGCCTCAAAAATTGAAGAACTTGCTCCCACACAGTTTCCGAGCTTCTCTGGAAAGTCGCTAACATTCAAAAATTCCTACCCACAACCATTAAAACCACTACAACATTTCTAGACCTCTTTCTTCAAAATGGGTTGTGAAAATGATTCAGGAAAATTGCATAGAGTCCGTTTTTATTAATGCGAACTTGCGCACAAAATCTGCATATATCATTTTTGGAAATTACCACACTATAAATAAATTACCAATGACACATCAAGATATGGATTTAATAGAGTAGGTACACCAACTATTTGAAGTATTGTAAAAATTTCAAATTTTACAAAGTGAAAAAGATTAATACCTGATGAGTTTATCGATATTGTCGTACCAACGTTGAGCTTTTTGGTAATGGAAATCTCCACCCATTGTGAACATAATGTGGTTAGTCCGGAAAATACTGGTCCAGTTGTTGACATGCCTCATGAATTGCTCGGCCTAGGATAATTGAACGAGAGTCAGACAGTATAGTCGGTAATCAATCTCAAAATGTACGAAATCAAACACAATAGCTAGCCGCTTCACATCTAGGCCTATAGGCCTATCTGCTATTTTTTCTGCTTAAAATTGATTTCCACCATTTCTTATCTTGCCATCCATTAATTACAATTGATACATAGTGATCTTACAGTGTAGGTTCAATTATTAACCATTGTTTTTAACAAAAACGTAAACGCTTTAAATATCCAAACTAGAACACGGCTTACATCATGTTTGATGCCCCATTATTTCTATTGAGTTTTTGCTTTAGCGTCATTTTTCATAATCACTTACACGACTTTCGATATTGTAATATGGTGTTCCCGGCACATCGTTGATATCCGGATCTGAGCACACTGGTTCGAAGCAAAATCCATTGGGGTAGTAGTAGATACCCGGGAATACTCCTGTGAACAACCATGCGTCCCTTCCTGTGGATTTGTACAACCCAAGTTTTATTTGCATAAAAAATTAGGAGAAACTGATAAATAGCAAAAAATTCTTTCATTGAGGAGGGTGTATTCAGTAAAAAAAGCAAGAAATGAAGAACAGATTGGTTGACGGAAGTATTTTAAGAACGCATTATTACAATGTTTTGGCAATAATACGGCAAAAATTACAATGTTTTGCTTTAATAACGATTTAAAACAGCCGAAAATCAATCTCTATAACATATAACTGAGAAAATGAAAGAGCGCAATTTCAAGCTAAATAAAGAGCATAAATTCTTTCTGTGCATAGAATTATTGGAAACACACAAAAGTATTAAACGTTTATGTAAGACACTTTTGACTTGAGATACTCTATAACTAAAATTGTTTACAAGTCGATGAACTAAAAAAACATCTAACATTAAATTCATATATTAACGCCGCCTTCTTTTGACGATACGGTACATTTTGGTGGCACATACCTGGCCGAGCACTTTCTGATTTTCAACAGGTGTTAATCCTGTCTACAGAAGCAAGCCGGCTGCACATATTCTTTTTAATAAAAATATTTTTAATAAGTAGTAGATAAGCCGATATTTAACTCATAAAATTGAACTTCTGCAATACATTATTCCTTGCTTTCCGTTTCATCCTTAATTTTACACAAACGAATTTTTTTAGTTATATGGGCACCATTATTATGTCTTCTGATTACCACGGGGTATCAGAAGCTTTGGGATCATACAATGTGAGATATTCCAGTGTGCTTGCATGTTATTGAACCTGGTCCACTGTAAAGATGATAAATGAATTACGCTCTCCATTGTTAACGTTTCCCATGCATCCATAATTTTGTGTGCCTTCAGGGCAAACTTGAACTGAAGAACAATGCATTTGGAAGGCGAAGCCATGAATCGTACCAGTATTTTGGCTTGCCTGCCAAACAAATTCCATCTCCTTCTTCGCCTTCCTACGCAGCTTGTCCTGGTAGTCTATTCTCGACATGTACAGCGCATCCATCCCCATTCTTGCAAAGATAGATGCCATTTCTCTCGAGTGGCCAAACGGATCTATTTGCCAGGCGATTCTTGGACGGGCACATTCGCCGAATGTATCGTTTAAGCGTCTGTGTTAGAATCATAATCGACAAAATTGAGAAATTTTGAACTCAAAATCATGTCATTCTGTCCAAATCAAGAAAAAATAAGTAAATATGATGACAGGATTTCCGTAAAAATTACTCCCAGAGGAAGGCCACGTGAAACGAATTTTGAACCTTGTAAATCATGTGGCAGAACATGGTTCTAAAACCTTAAAGGAGCTCTTATTTGTGATTTTACTTTTCTCTGTTTCAGCATCTCATCGAAACGTTGGTGCGATCGTTATTTTTTTCGTGACAACGCCACAAGGAAATTCTTAATGCGATTTTTACATTAAATTAGCGATTTTATTTTCACCAAAGACATTCACACAACAGTGGTCTGTGCTTTACTTCTGATATGAAGTTCTTTGCTCCCGTGCGATGGAACATGCAAAATATCGAAGATAGACAATAACGACGATCAGAGTACCAAAAAAAGGGAGGGCTACAAGTCAGAATAGAAACCAATTAGATAAAATTCTCGTACGTATACTTCGTGTGTTCAAATTCTCTATTTTCGGACTGTGGGGTTCCAGACTTCAGAGGAGGAATAAAAACTTTGCAGACCCAAATTTCTGTTGCTGAAAAGCTAATGATCAATCAGTGGTTTTTCTTCAATGAATAAATGACAGCAAGAAATTTTCGGAATCTCGAACCCTTTTAAACTCCACAATACTTGACAATACAGGCATGCCGATTGAGGTTAACTGATTCTCCTGGAAATCTCGTGCAAAGGAAGGAGACTGATATGAAGCTTGAGTTCATGAAAATGCATATTCGCAACTGCAAACTTCTGTGGACCTACTCGTGTCTTCGAAGGTAATGAATGCTAAACACCCACTCAATTTTTAGGTGTGAATAACTAAGGTTTATTAATTTCAAATTACAAACAGTTGAAAAGCGATATGTGATAGGTTTCCAAAAATGTTTGATGAGCTTAATCGTACTTCTTTAGGCCAGATCTAGTTCCAAGCCGGTATTCATAAGATCAAATTTTGAAGGCGCTATTTGGATGAGAGCGGCACGAATCATCTTTTTGAGGATGATGAATGTGCGAGACATATAAAACGAATGAATAGACAGTGAATAGCCGATGATAGGACAGGATGATAAGTTGTGCAAACTTTTGTGAAAGAGGTGGAAAAGTCAAATGGAATATACTTCGCAAAAGTGGAACTGTGGAAAGATGTAAGACGGATAACATGCGATTAAGGGTGAAAGTCACAAAATGTGAACGCATCTATGATAGCTGAAACGGGCAACACTGATAGGGCTCATAAAGATCGAGCATTCAACTGAGAGTAAAATTGGAAAATAATGGTAACTGGACGTACAATATATCTAAAAGGGGCAGGGAGAGTTTGTGATGAAGTTGTGATATATGAGGTGGAAATGGGAGACTCATGCAGAGCAAAATGCGTGCAGTATTTAAACTTTATGTAAATTGCTATCAATACCTGAATCCAAGGGTGTGCTGATCAATTATGGAATTGTAGTGAGTGGCTCCTTCGTCGTTCATCGACCAACCTCCACCAACAAATTCCAACTGTCCCCTTCTGACAAGATCCATAACCTGCTGCCGAGAGCTATCGGTTTGTAGTTGCCACCATCTCCAGAAGAATGCCATCTCAACGTAAATGAATCTGTGAATAAACAACATCAACATTCAAGGAAGCACCCGGGGCAATCGCACGCCTTTGTCTATATTTTCGGTGCTGTATCCACAATGAATATAGAATCGCAGAAAAACGCAGAATTATACGCAAATTTTTACTCCTCAGCCAAACGTATCACTTCATCAATGTGGTTAATTTTGTGGCGTTGAGAAGCATTGCATGAAACAAAAAGTTTCATTATCTTCGCATCAATAAACCGCATCCAATAAAAATTGAGATTGTCATTTAACGAGCAAGCACGACGTGCAGAATGCAAAATACTCGAGTTATGATGAATCTAATAACTTGCAATTGGAATTGTTGGAGCAACTGTTTCCAGGAAAATATTTTGTGATCAATGTTGATGTCAAACTTAATTCGGGATAAAGCCAAACAGCTAAACTGTTGCCAATAAAGGAATGGGACATCCCCAGATTTCTCGTTTCACATTGGTAGTTGGCTGTGTTCTAGTACAGTGTGATAACTTTTTTATTGTACAGTAACCTTTGTATAGTAACTTTATATTGTACAGTAACTTTTATATTGCCGGACATTATTGCCACTCATTGCCAATCTTTCATTTCTCTCTCCGCCGGGCATTTGTCTTTCCGTACAGGAAGCAAATCGTTGATGTTGATATTAAGATAATGATGCCACTCAAAACAAGAGCAGATTACATTTAGCCAAATGTTTAAAAACCAAGCAACAGAAACCGGAAAAAGGCGGCTATCCAAAATAAAACTTTGCAATTAATCTATTTAATAATTCATGGGATCGTATGGTCCTCAATTACGACTCAGAATATTCCATGGTTCTTCTTTTCTTCCGACTACTTTTTTCGGTCCTTTTTCTCCCGGCAAGGATCCATGGCAAGGATCCATGACAGGGATTCATGGCGAGTCGACCAGCTAGGCCTCTGGTCTCACTGTAGAACGATATTCAACGCTGATGGAGTTTAGCGTTAACTCATTGTTAACTAATACGTAGTCCATCACTGTTTCAGTGAGACGTGTCACCATGCTGATTGGACTGCATTTGAAGATGGCATGTTACCAGCGATGGAATAAAACCTAAGTATGTTGTGCTACATAACAATCCCATTTAAAACTGATTTTAATTTAAGATGTCACAACCGTGTTCATCAGTGTTACAGCGTTTTATACGCCTTCACCCACACACTACCAATTTCCAGACTGGATCTGCCTTATTTGATGAGTCTGCAGTTGGGACTCGAAACGCTCGACATTATTTAATTTGAAAGAGACCACTGACAATAATGTCTTTTGGGTTTGCGGTGATCGCGAAAAACGGTTATCCCAGTACAAAGAATAACTACCCTTCGTTTAAATGAAATCTTTGTTGTTGTGTTGTTTCCAGGAGATCAGAAAGATTTTCATACTGTTAAAATATCAATCTTACTCGAAACCGTTCGAACGACGTTCTAAACTCCATATACCAGATCATAAAATTTTCTGCTATTACATAATTACATTTGTCATGGCTTTACCGACAACTAAAAATCTTGTGAGACAATGTCAACTCACTTTCTGTTTGGATCCTTAACAAGCTCTTTAACCACGGAATCAAGGATCAACTTCACAACAGGGTAGCCCCTGTAATCATTCATCACTGAAAATCAGAATATATCAGTGAACCACAATATAAAAATTTGTATATGAATTTCGTCATGTAGAAGATGAGACACACAATCAAGTTTCTTCTCTGATTGGATTCACAGAATTTCATTCACAGTGTGTAACAGAGTCTTAATGGATAATTTTTCAGCGAAATGGATAAATTGTTAAAAATAGCAAAATTTGGAAAAAATAGTTCCATTTTCTAATCAATGAGTGAAGGAATTGTAAAATAGAGAAGACTTCAATTAGCAAAAACTTCAAATTTTCAAAGATGCACAGTTTTCAGGTTGGAAAAATGTAAAACCAAGGTGAATAAACAGTTGAAGAATGGTGAACGCATTTTAAAAACAATTTTATTCAATCGCAGCCAACTCTGTCCAGTCTTATACATTTGGAATATTGCACAGAAGTCAGCTCATGCCGGATTTTCTAAACACCAACTTACTCCCGGAGAAATACTCATCTACGGTTTCAACCCATCCAACGTCGTCGTGTGTATGCATCACAAAATGTACGTTAATCTTTCCGGGTTTGAAACTTGGACATGACTAAAATTAGAGGTAAAGAATATCTCACACAAAATTATTTTATCTGACCGGGAAACTTTACGTGGAAAGACAATGTGTGCGGTCTTATTCCGCATTGGCAAGCAAACGCCATTATTGATCAGAAGATTTCAACGTAACATATCGTAATTATATCCGTTAATATGCATTGTTTACCTTGTTGTCCTCAACGTTTTCAAATGTTTTTTTTGATCGCCATAAAATCAAAATTTATATGGCTCTTTTGTCACCGGCGTCATGGAGGTTCAACGGAAATTTTTGTTCTGTCAAAAAATTGCCATAAAATCGGCCCGTTAATTTGAATAACACAAATTGCAATCCGATTTAAAAAATTCGTGCACGATATTTTGAGTTTATTTTGTTCGTTAAAATAAATCTCTTCGCCATTTCTTTTGGTAGTCTTCTGAGTGATAGCAGATGCACATCCTATGATAACCCAACGAGAAACCTCTGTGAATGAAAGCCTTTGTTTCAAGCAAAAGGCAGTATGGATAATAATTGTCCTCACCGCAGAGTTGCCATTTGAAACGACTTTAACTAAAAGGTAAATGCTGAAAATGATTTTTATTTTGTAAAAAAATCATGCACTGTTGTCAGTAAAGATAAGGTGTGATGATTTTCTTTTTTTCGTTGCGCTCTAATTCAAAGAAAGCCAATGCTGAAAAACTAATTTTGGAGTACATTTTGAAAAATTGTTGCTCAGATGATATTCGCGCCGAGAGTCCGTCGCGTTGATCTGTTTTTATTATTCGAGGAGTTCCCGATTTATTTAAAGGCTGCATCGAACGCTGTAACAGGTAATAAAATCATTCTAACTGAAGCCGAAAATCAAAATTTAAATGGAAGAGAAAAATAAAAATTTAAGTGACAACCGCAAAGCTGAAGAGAAGGAAACAATGATGTAAAGAATACAGCATAAAAGGAACTGTGGTGTAAAAATAAGAGTTCCATTTCCAAAATAAAGGAAGTTACAGCTCATCGAAAAAGTTGCTATTTTGAGGCTGCGATTTTCTAATGCTATATTTTATTTTATGATGTATTTTTTTCGATTTTGTATTTTAGTTTTCTAAAAACTAAAATACGTGTAGAACCTGTTTTCGCACAAATAAATTCTAAACTTGACCAATCGATTTCTTATTGTATAGGGTTCACGAATTAGCGCAAAAGGATTGGTTTGGTTGGCTTAGACTACGTTGGGTTTGATTAGGTAAAAAATCAACTTGAAAAACGGCACGGAAATGATTTTACCGTCACTCCAATACATTTTGTATATGATTATTAGGTGAAAGTGTAAATTAGAAAAATCAACATTCTAAATTTATATTATAGAATCAAAAAATGACTGTGTATGATTCAAGTACAACGCGAAATTGAATACGCCAGTTCCATGAAGAGGATTGCTTCTTCCTGGAAATAATTGAAGTAGATTGAACCCGTTTAGGACCAAATAAACTTTCAGTGTATTCGATTGTACCTACCACGTAATACGTTTAACCAGACTCGTAAGCTTTCAAGTTCGTCGGTACAATTTGTGTCGAGTTTGGTCATATGTCCAGGGGTCAAATATGGAGCAAATTGGCTCTTGAGTACTGAGATGGTAAAACTCAGATTTGAGCTCTTTTGGATCTTTGGAAATGCTGCACACCAATTCGCCGAAATTAACAAAAGTTCGCCGCGGTGTCGTTGCTTTCAGGGTCCAAATGTAATTCAGTAAAAATGGAAATTTTGGATCAACAGGGAATGATGTCTTCCAATATCCAGATGCAGGCAACTTTCAGTTGCCTGCACATGCTGGTGCCTTTTATTGGGAGAAGAAGTAAGTGAGCAGCTCTTTGGTCAGCTCCAAATGAAAATAAAAGTGTGACTTGGACGAGGAGCACGAAGTCTGCGTGGCGAGCAGCGTGAGTAAGCGATAAAATACACGTATATTGCCTACACTGAATGGATGGTTCAGTAAAAAGGGAGATGAGACACGTCTGCTTCAGCAAGGCTGGCCATCAACTAAAGATACACCACATACGTGGTAAAATGAAACAGTAACAAAGGACAATTTCATATTTTGTTCTTCTGTTAGACCTTACGCTGTGACCACAGAAACCCATGTTTTATTCAATCCGATCTCTCGTTGCCTGAAATAGAGGGTTGGACAAAATTTATGAAAGCACGGTCATGTTTATGGTAAATAAGTTCGTTCACATTGTGCGCCAATACAAGCATTGTGCATTACTTTTTTTACTTACCTCATATCCACAAGTGACTTTTTGGTCAACAGTGGAGCCAACATTTAGCTGTATCCACCAGTAAAAGAATAGCAGCTGACAAATGAATACCTTCCCAATTGTGACATTCATATCCAAGCTTTCAGTTATGCCTTTTTCGGTAACCGCCTTAAGCTCCTCTAACAGGTAGCATTTCCTTAAAAAAACTCAGGCTCTTTTACAACAGAGAACAAGGTGTTTTTGGGTTACTAGCCATGCGACAAAGCAAATAGCAGGTGTTCATTTTTACTCGCGGGATTACTCATTACGACATCGTTCAAACAATTTCGCACGAAGAAGAAACATTCCACCACGAAATTGAAATACCGAATGAACGTGTTGTTGGGCTACATGAACGAAAGCATCAAAAGTTAACAAAAACTGAAAATCCTTCATGGAAGGAAAAGAATGATTGAAAACGCAGCACTGAAATTGCATAACTTTGGCTTTGGTTCCGAGATGAGGTCAATGGATCGTTTCCTGGACTTTTTTTTCCTGACTGAGTTTATCACGGGTAACAGAGCCGCAAAATTTTTACAGTAATGTAGAATGGATTTTAACGGATGTCGCGCTGTGTCAGTTCACGAGAGCCAACAGCTGGCTTCTAAACTGAACTTGGCACAGTCCATTTATTTTTACAGCTGTCACACCTGTTGTAAGCAGGTGCTCATTCTGCAACGAGCAAATGCTGTTCGCTGCTGAATCCCGCGATGCGCTCCGTGTTGTGAATAACGTTTGAAACAACTGGCGATGTTCTTTCAGGTTTGCCTCCAGTACACCTGTTGAGAGCATTTATGCGCACCCGTACCTGCATATCAATTGCTGACATTGAACGTATGTCCACTGATTGCAAGAGTTTGCGTTGGATAATTTGCAATCCCGCAATAACGTGCCATCAAAAGGTAAAGATTAGATGAAATAAAATCCATATAAATTTCAATGGAGTGGAGATACCATCGGATACCTGCGAACTAAAGAAAATGCAAGACTCCCAAATTATATTCACTTTCTCTGAAAACACCGCCATCTGATTTTGTGTGCGGTTTGCCTCTCACTCTGGCAGTAGGAAGATTATCACAGAGGTGGCGTTCCCTCGAAGAGGTAATTGTTTCCATTTACGTAGGTGTCGGAAACTTACCTCGCAATTCTTTTTTCCACTGTCGTAGACGCCGAAAACTTTCATCGCAATTGTTTTTTCCATTGTAATAGATGCCGAATACTTTCCCCGCAATTATTCTTTACACTGTGATAGATGCGGAAAAGTTACCTCTCAATTTTTTGCCATTGTTATGGATGCCGAAAACGTTCCTCGCAAATTCTTTTTTCAACTGTAATAGGTGCCGAAAACTTAACTCGGAGTTCTTTTTTTCCACTCTGAGAGAAAACGTACCTCTCGATTGTTTTTTCCACTGTGATAGATGCCGAAACTTCACTCGCAATTATTTTTTCCACTGTGATAGACGCCGAAAACGTGCTCGATTCTTTTTACCACTGTGATAGATGCTGAAATCTTACCTCGCAATTCTCTTTTCAACTGTTACAGATGCCGAAAACTTTCCTCGCATTTCTTTTTTCCACTTTGATAGATCCCGAAACCTTACCTCTCGATTCTTTTTTCCACTGTGACAGATGCCGAAAACGTTCTCGATTCTTTTTGCCGCTGTGATAGATGCCGAAATCTTTCCTCGCATTTTTATTTCAACTCTTATAGATGCTGAAAACTTTCCTCGCAATTCTTTGTAACACTGTGATAAATGCTGAAAACTTACCTCCCGATTCTTTTTACCATTGCGATAGATGCCGAAAACTTACCTCGCAATTCTTTTTTAATTTGTCGAAAACCTTCCTCGCAATTCTTTTTTCCACTTTGATAGATGACGAAAACGTTCCTCGGAATTCTTGTTTCCACTGTGAGAGATGTCGAAATCTCATCTCTCAATTCGTTTTTCCACATAATAATGGAATTTAATGGAATTCCTTGGCTTGGTGAATTTTCGGACTATAACTTTTTGTGCAACACGTGACATGATCAACGACAATTATGAAAACCGATGAAATGTGATAGACACATATGTGGAATGCATCCGAGCACAGTGTCCTTTGCATGTTAGTGCAAAATAACGCATGCTAATCAATTCCTGTGAGTTAAGGGTGCATTTATCAAAATCGGTCGTTTTGTTGAATTAAGGCGCCACACCAAATTGTAACCACGAAGCTTCGAGACCGCGCGCAGCTGTTGATATTTTTGTAGTGTCTCTAACAATCACGAGAGCAGGCTATTACGATAGTTTCTTGTTTTTCAATTTCAGTTCTTGCTTTGGGAAAATTGGTTTAAGAGCTTGTTTTCTGATAGTGTGGCAAATTGATTGGACATGTTTCTGCTTATACAAGATATCCCCGATTCCACATTGTGACCCCCCAAATTCCCTACTTGGTTCATGTGAGTTAATTTAATTATCGTGGCACATATGTCATTTCTCGATTTCTATATCACATGCTAGGGACCAAACTTTGGGGAAGAGCTTCAGTGTAAAATCATTCCGACTCTTCCAATTTTGGGAGTTAACCCTTCAAAGGCATCCCAAATGTGAACCCTTCTTGAGGGCCTTTGGAGATGATTTTGATCATCGTATACAACTCTTATGTGGTGTTCTCCAAGTCTAGTTGAAGGGAAAAGATCAACCACAATTTTCTTTGTCCTCCGACTTTGGATAAATCGATCTCAACAAATTGTTCATTTAGGGTATTTCTTTGTGGGACAAATCTCAGAATTTTGCTGGAAAGATTTTGTCACTGAATTTGTACTCTTCGATTTACATTTGGTGGACACTCCGTGGAAAATACGTGCAGCATGTATCGACCTATACGTACAGGGTGATTCATAAAAAACCAAAGTGAAATATTATAAGTTTATTTTTTTGGTATTTGCTTGTTATTTAATTGGTTTTTGCATTGTTTTTCTTTGTGTCCAGGTTAGTTTTCATGCAATATCATGTTGCCGATGTTTGTGAAGCACAAATTATTGGCAGTTATGGTGCAATTTTTAGTGACATGGAGGGAGCTTTCATGATAGAAATTTATTTCCGCAGATATACGACCATGGACGTAATGGAGGTGCCCGTTTATCCTGGGCTAAAGAAGCATTGGTTGAGTGCTTCCACAATCCTGCCGATTTCTGCTATTAGGTATGAACTGGTTGCGAATATCAGAAAAACAGAGTCCATTCAAAACCACAACAGAAGCCGCTCAGGTCGGCAAAGGACTGCCAGAACGGATGAATGCAAAATTGAGCTGTGAAGCACGTCGAGGGAGTGGGGAATGGGTTTTTGGTGATTTTTGTCTGCTAAAGACCAAAGTGGGTATTTGGCTGCGTAATTGTCTAATTGTGCAGGTTTTGCTTATTTTTCACAAAAACTTGTGAGTTGTGGCATGAATCTGTCCAGAATTTGGGCTCGAAAAACTGCTCTGCCTACAGAGCGTGGATTACCCTGCACATCCTCAAAAACAGCGATTAATATCCGGTAATTTCGATTAAGATTCCTCAATTGTGATCCAAAAATTGTTCCATGGCTGGTAATCGCACACCAAGTTGTTACTTTTTGGGGTCGTTCCTGAAAGCAATGAGGATTTTCTAACCCCCGGAATCTGGTGCTTTTGGCGATTTCGGTGGGCACTCAATTTTCAACATGAAAGCTCTATCGATATCACTAAATTCCACCATAACTACCAATTATTTGTGCTTCAAACACCAGCAACATGATATATTTAAGAAAAAATGGCCTGGGTATAAACGAAAACAATGCAAAAAAACCAATTAACAGCAAGCAAACGGCGACAAAAATTTTCACTTTGGTTTTTTATGAATCACCCTGTACATCAATATGGCTAATTTAGGAGACACCTTTGGTGGTTATATAGTCAATTAACAGTTCCGGAGCATATTAACAGTACCGGAGCTCGAATCCACCTAGGTGGAGTGAAGAAACATCTTTCAAAAATTAACCCGAAAAAAGCAATGGGCTCAGATGGTCTCCCGGGTCAACTGCTGAGAGAAATTTCTCCGGCCTTGGGTAAAATTCTCTCACTGCTTTTTTCGCAAATGCTGCAGACAGGACAGTTGCCATTGGACTGGAAAAAAGCACTTGTTGTCCCAATCAGGAAGAAGGACCTACCTCCCAACCGTCCCGATAGTTATCGCCCAATCTCACTTACTTGCATTTGTTCAAAAATTTTCGAGCAAATATTAACAACATTCATCAGAGACTTCTTGACCGATAAGGAGATCCTTCATCAGAACCAATTTCGGTTTCGTTAAAAGATGTCTTGTGAGACCCAGGTGTTGCTCTTTGTTGATGAGATCGCCAGAAATCTTGACAATAACCTCCCGACCCAAGCGGTATTTCTGGACCTAAAAAAAGCATTTGATCTTGTCCCACATGATAAGCTTCTAAAAAATGGGCATGTTGGGCTTCCCTACTTTTATCCTGAAATTAATCAGAAGTTTTTTGGAAAACCGCACCCAAGTCGTCTCCATCAATAACGTCAACTCAGCAGAATCCCCTGTCACGTCGGGTGTACCCCAAGGTAGCGTGTTGGGCCCCTTATTGTTCCTGATCTACATAAATGACATCTGTACAGGTCTTAGTTCCAGTATTCGATTGTTTGCGGATGACATCGTTGTCTATAGAGCAGTCACTTCCCCAGATGATGTATTAAACCTGCAGTCGGATCTCAACCAGGTCTCCATGTGGTGTGGCGCCTGGGGCATGCAAATCAATACTACCAAAACTAAGGCTATGCTATTTACCAAAAGAACTAGAGTTCCAGCTGTGGTAGAAATTTATGTGATAAATGATCAGCCGATTGAAAACGTTAAGTCATTTAAATACCTTGGTGTTCTTATTGCTCATGATCTCTCTTGGCGGGACCACATTATTTCCACTTGCAAGAAAGCTAAAATGACCCTCGGCTTCATCCAAAGGAATATGCGGTATGCATCCAGGGAAGCCAAACTCAAAGCATATTTATCCCTTGTGCTGCCAGTAATTGAATATGCTGGGGCTGTTTGGGACCCGGTTATTCGGGATGACATCTCCAATATTGAAATGGTCCAAAGGAAGGCAGCTCGTATGATCGCCTCCTCATACTCCAGAGACACAAGTGTATCTGCTTTGTTGAGAAATCTTGGCCTGCCAACTCTGACTAGTAGGCGCAGGGACCGTAGGCTCCAACTGCTCAGCGGAATAATAACCCATTCCTTCAACTTTTCAATGCCCACCTCCTATCCCATAAAGGCGATTCAGCGTCGAACCGATAACGGACTTGCTCTAAATGCCCCTCTTTGCAAAACTAGCCGTTACTTTTACTCGTTTTTTCCTCGCACAATTAGGGATTGGAACAACCTTTCCTCTTCTTCACCCCTTATTTCACATGCGATTGCATCCCTGGGCGCCGGACCGGCAGAGCGTAGTTGATTGCTAAACGTGGTTGTGTATCCATACGTTTCTTCTCTCGCTTTTTCACTGTTTTCATCCCATGTCCTTTTACCTTTCTGTCACCAGAACATTTGTGACAGTATTGTTTGAACACATAAAAAATAAATAAAAAAATATTTTATCGCAATGTTTTCTCTGCAGTTTACCTTACGGAACCTCTCTCAAAAACTGATTGCTCTACCACAATTAAATCAATCCTAACTGGCATACAAAACTGATTTTAAGGACTTTGCGGTTTCGTTAAAAGATGTCTTGTGAGACCCAGGTGTTGCTCTTTGTTGATGAGATCGCCAGAAATCTTGACAATAACCTCCCGACCCAAGCGGTATTTCTGGACCTAAAAAAAGCATTTGATCTTGTCCCACATGATAAGCTTCTAAAAAATGGGCATGTTGGGCTTCCCTACTTTTATCCTGAAATTAATCAGAAGTTTTTTGGAAAACCGCACCCAAGTCGTCTCCATCAATAACGTCAACTCAGCAGAATCCCCTGTCACGTCGGGTGTACCCCAAGGTAGCGTGTTGGGCCCCTTATTGTTCCTGATCTACATAAATGACATCTGTACAGGTCTTAGTTCCAGTATTCGATTGTTTGCGGATGACATCGTTGTCTATAGAGCAGTCACTTCCCCAGATGATGTATTAAACCTGCAGTCGGATCTCAACCAGGTCTCCATGTGGTGTGGCGCCTGGGGCATGCAAATCAATACTACCAAAACTAAGGCTATGCTATTTACCAAAAGAACTAGAGTTCCAGCTGTGGTAGAAATTTATGTGATAAATGATCAGCCGATTGAAAACGTTAAGTCATTTAAATACCTTGGTGTTCTTATTGCTCATGATCTCTCTTGGCGGGACCACATTATTTCCACTTGCAAGAAAGCTAAAATGACCCTCGGCTTCATCCAAAGGAATATGCGGTATGCATCCAGGGAAGCCAAACTCAAAGCATATTTATCCCTTGTGCTGCCAGTAATTGAATATGCTGGGGCTGTTTGGGACCCGGTTATTCGGGATGACATCTCCAATATTGAAATGGTCCAAAGGAAGGCAGCTCGTATGATCGCCTCCTCATACTCCAGAGACACAAGTGTATCTGCTTTGTTGAGAAATCTTGGCCTGCCAACTCTGACTAGTAGGCGCAGGGACCGTAGGCTCCAACTGCTCAGCGGAATAATAACCCATTCCTTCAACTTTTCAATGCCCACCTCCTATCCCATAAAGGCGATTCAGCGTCGAACCGATAACGGACTTGCTCTAAATGCCCCTCTTTGCAAAACTAGCCGTTACTTTTACTCGTTTTTTCCTCGCACAATTAGGGATTGGAACAACCTTTCCTCTTCTTCACCCCTTATTTCACATGCGATTGCATCCCTGGGCGCCGGACCGGCAGAGCGTAGTTGATTGCTAAACGTGGTTGTGTATCCATACGTTTCTTCTCTCGCTTTTTCACTGTTTTCATCCCATGTCCTTTTACCTTTCTGTCACCAGAACATTTGTGACAGTATTGTTTGAACACATAAAAAATAAATAAAAAAATATTTTATCGCAATGTTTTCTCTGCAGTTTACCTTACGGAACCTCTCTCAAAAACTGATTGCTCTACCACAATTAAATCAATCCTAACTGGCATACAAAACTGATTTTAAGGACTTTGCGGTATGATGAGTGTGAAATGATGGATCGCAGCGCAATTTGTCACTGCTAAACTTTGATTTCTATTTGCTTGTGGATTTTTGGGTTTTGTGAATGAGGATTTTATTACCCACAGATATAATAGCCCTCATATTTCCCCCGCATATCGGCCAGTGTAACGCCGATTAAGAGTATTCAATGATAAAATGGGGTGAGGTCTCCCCATTTCGGCGAAAATGGACCTTAACGGTCCTCGACGAATGAACAGGAGAAAAGTCATATTTTCGATCTCTTGGGGGCCATAATATCCGAATCTGGAGCCCAATTTCGTTGAATGTTTTATCTACAATTTTTGATTGGAAACAAGCTAGCCAAAAATGAGTCATGTGCGACAACAAAATTGAGCGCTGTGGCCACCTCCATATACGGGCTCATTTTGTATATAGGTATTTATTTGTTCGGAACGTTGTGTGTAGTTCATTGTGCATCTCCAAACGGGGCAATAATCACCAATCAGTTTCGTTATTTCTAACTCGTGATCACACCATTTCCAAAACGGAGACCTGATGGAATCCGAAATCAACCTCCAAAGGCACACAAGAAGTGCCCAATCAGGGATAATTGAATATCCGAGAAATGAGGGCCATTTTGCAACAGGATGTTTTTTCAATGAGCAAATATTCTACGATAAAGAGTCCTTAACTGTACTCCGTGTTCAGAAATAACCGTAAAGGTAGCCAGAGTTGTATTCTGTAATTTTGTGGTCCAATTCCCATTCGAAAATGCAAATTGGGATAAAGTGGGAATGTGCGAGTTTTGTTACGAGGTTGTACCGAAAACGTACCCCCTAAGCTATCTCCCTACTTACGTTCTTTGCGTCCTCCTGATGTGCCCAATATTAAATTAGCGCTTTGATGGCAACACAAGCAACATTGGTAAACTGTATGCATATGGTCAGATTATTAACGGGTGAAATTTATGATCAAATTATTACAATACAGAAGCAGACAGCCCCCATTAAATTCCATTTATTTGAGAAACACGTTGATCAAGGTTATACATATACAATTAAATACGGCGAACTCCAATGACAAAAGAACTGATCCTTCCGTATGAGAGTGAGAGGCTCTTCAGCTCAAAGGAAGGACACGACGATTTTGAACGAGGAATTAACATTATCGGACATTTAAGAATGTTCTTCTATGAAATTCTGCCGCGGTTATCAAAATCTTATTTAAACTTCAATGGTGGAAAATAGGACCTAATTTATGGATAACACGCGAATTGATGTTCAGATCACTGAAATTGAAAAGCCACATGCAGTAAGGTTTTCCATAAAATACAATAATGGCGTCAATGTCGCTTCGAAATGAAACAACAGAATTCAATTTTTGTGGTTTAAGCATCAGTCAAATTCTTGGCATTCACATTTTACAAGGTCCAGGATTGCTGTGTAAAATTTTGTTGACACATCAGCGACATTCGTTTGCACGTTTCCACGCAACTCAATACCTATACTCAATACGTGAAGCAAAATTATTCGTTTAAACCACAATTTCTTCTAAAATATGTCAACTTACACCGAAGTGGGTGCCCCATCATCAAGATTGAGTTGGCGAGATACCAAATAATGTGGAAAGTCCGGTAAGCCAGCAAGTGTTAAGTTCGCTAAGTCAATTTTGAAATCCCATTTCAAACAAGGACCACTACTCGTACATGTAATAAATGTATGGAATAAGGTAAGCTGGTTGCAAAATCGGATTTCCCTACCTGAAATACACAGGATAACTGAATGTTGTGTTTAATGGTCCCCAGTAGCAGACCAGATACATCGAAAGTGCGATATTCACAAAGTGATTCTAAGGCCAAATAGATTTTCGGAAATGAAAATGAAGCAACATGCCTTGGTCTACATCTCTCTCCTTTCTCTCGCTCTCTCTCTCTCTCTTTACATCTCTCCCTTTCCCTCTTCCACTCATTTTCTGTTCTCTGCTCTCAACTCCTCGGTACACTCTTTCCCGTCCTTTTGTCCATCTCTCCCCTCTCCCCCATCTTTTGCCCGTTCTCTCCCTCTCTCGTCATATCTATCCATATCTCTCCGGTCTTCTCTCCTTTCCTCACATTCAACCTCACTCTTTCCTTTATCCGCCCTATCTTCACCTCTCTTCCTGCAACTAATCTCTCACTCCTACCATATCCCCATATCCGCTCTTCCTTACATCTTCATACGTTCTCTTTCCCTCTCTCCCTCTCCATTAAATCCCTTTCCCGTCTCTCCCTTGCCCTTCCACTTCTCTATGCTTGTTTATCACCCCCTCTGTCTGTCAAACTTTTCTCCTCATTTCAACTCTACATCCCTTACTTTCCCTGTCTTAATCCTCTTCAGCTTTCGCGCATATTCAAATTTCTCTCCCTCTTCCTCCAACTCTCCCCATCTCTTCCCATCTCTCTCTGTCCCTACTTCTTCGATACCGCTTTTCCCCCTCTGCTCCTTTTTATACCATCTCATAAAAGATTCGATGGAAATTGATTCGCCACGATTAGGGAATCAATGGAAATTTCTTTTCTGCAGATAAAATTTCTCAGGGAAAAGAATTCAAAAGAGATGCTTACTTTCACTTTTGCCGCAATATGACAAATATTACATTCTCGTATGTATGCTCGTAAAACGTGGGAAAGGTCGTACCTCGCCTTTGATTATCGGGAAAAATGTAATTTCAATCAACATATCATGAATTTGGAAAATTCTATCACACTTCAGTGAAGGTGGAGCAGAGCACGTTATAAAAAGGTCCCGGATCTGTTAAAAGTCCGGTCTCCCTTGTTGAGAGTCGTCAATACGAAATGTGTAAAAATGAAATTATCTTTCGTAAAATGTCGAATTTGCTTCAAACGGTGGGATCAAATTCTGGTTTCCCGTGCTGATATGATAGACCACATTGAACGCTACTCTGCCAGGTTCGTTTAATATAAGGGAAAAGCCAGTGTCTCACAAATGATAATTTATCTCGGGCTTGCTCCTTGCCTAGCAAACTGCCCAAGCTTACAGAAAATTTTCAGAGAGAATCGACAATAGTTGAAATTCTGCAATAATTTTCTCTGAACTATTTAAAACAACTGCTCACTGATTGAAAAATTCAAGATGTCGTTGATCAAGGTGCGAACATTTCCACCTTCCTCCTGCGAATCCAGTACGAAAGGAAACTTATCCTACGCTGGTTTATATCCTGTCCCCAGAGGAATGTGACTTACCCTGCAATATGTCCGAGAATATTTTGGGCCTGCCTTATGTTAACTGCTTTCCAATTGGCAACTGCTGTTTACATCATAAACGATGAATAACAGTTGATAACAGTTTGATTGATGGTTGTACTCATGCTCTGTCAAATTTTCACAATTGCGAAAAATAAGTGGACAACGTGTAATTGACTTGAACATAATTATCACGCTGCATTCTCTATTGAAAAATATGCAACAGCATTCGATGCCATTTTTCTCAACCAAAAAATAAAATGTGATTTCACAGAGACAACTCAGTGACAACAAGAGAGCAAGGTGATAAAGTTAAGTCAACGACAAATGCAAAATTTAAGTCGAACAAAGACTCCAATTCTTCAAATTGTTCAAAATAATTTTTATCTTGTAACAGCAACGATGTGATAATATATCTTTTGCACTTCTACAGCCTAAAATCTATTTTTGTAGGTTTCGCTTTTGTCCAATTAGGGCCATTTGGAGATACCGGTCTATCAACCAAAGAGTTTTATGTTTGTCACTTCTTCAATCCAATCCAGGTGAGCAGCTGTCTTCTCGGAGAAGGATGGTGGTCTCGCTCCGCAACCGTATACAGAGCCACATGAAACTACGCCAATCTGGATGTAGACTCCTCCTGCTGAACGCACCACGAGACCATCACCGGCCTTTGCCTGTTTACACAAATGTTAAATTTTGAACATTTTTTAACATTTTTTAACATTTTTAACAAATTCTGATCATGGATGAGCTGAACAGTATCTTCTATTCATTATAGATCCTTAAGTCTATCTGCTCCACTGGCTGATGTTAACTTAAGTCATTTTTGATCAATTGACTTTTCTATTTTTTTACTTGCCGTTTTTCCCAGCTTCAGTTTTTTCTCCTTCCTTGATGCATGTATATGTTTACATTTGTTGTGTGTGTGCGACAATGGGGAATTCCTAATACGATTCAATTCAATTAGAAAAAAATTGTGCTACCAGGGAAGTATTCATCACAGCATATTGCCAAATAACAATAGTAGCTGATGCCTTGGGGAGATTATGTCGAAGTGTGCGCTAATACCGGTTATGACGAGCGATGGCACAACTGGACATGTTCTATATTTCAGCGTTATCCGCTGTGTATATGGACTACTTACAGATGCTATTTGTGCAAAGTGGACTATTTTCTGCATCCGCTACATGTTTGTTATTCGTGTTTGCAAGGATTTGTGATGGAAGGAATGCAGCAACTGAGGTTTCAAAGCAACTGAAAGGGCACCAGTAAATATCTTTGATAATTATGTGATTAGACACGAATTGACTGCCACTGTAATGGTGCTAAAAAGACACCCACTTGGTGTGGTGACTGATTGTTCTACCAATATGTTTT
>JASGXE010015040.1:0-34528 GCA_030068105.1 Sinentomon sp. SZTP_YWyxl
CCATCCAGCACGTGGAATCGGGGGCCGTTGTTGTTGCAATTGCCATTTGAAGGGCTGAAACCGGCATGAGATTCTGCTGAGGAAGCGCAATCAAAGGACACACGTTGTCGGAGTCGTGTTGCAGAGCTTCCTGCAGCCGCTTTGTGGCTCCACCATTTGCGGCCTGAAGGAGAGTCAGGCTGGTAGGCTGGCTGATGTTGGCGGTGGACCTTCGGAGACGACTTCTTGGAATTGCCTGATGTTACCAGAGGGTTGGTGTGAGTAGGGTTAGTAAGGCAGTTTTGCACAGGACGATGTGAATCGGAGTTGAAAACTGAAGTGGCCGCAGGGAGGGTTGAACATCCATCGGAACCAATCAGCTGCGGCTGACCTGGTGTTGTCGCCAGGGGAATTTCGTCTTCACCTTCAGAAATCTGAGCCGACAAGATGGGGTACAAAAGAGGTGGAGAACTTCCGGAACTTCCGGAACAGGATTGGCTGTTTGTGTGCTGAGACGACAACACTCGCGAAGACATGGAATTTTCAACGGTTGCCAATCCCAATGGTTTCAGTGCAGTGCTAGTGGGAAGGCACTGGCCTGATGACGATTGGCTGACCACAGTGGTTTCGTGGTGTTGGGTGCTTGGACTTGGGGCAATTGCCTTTGGTGGCCTCGTGTCAGCAGAAGCGAGAGCCAGTTGGACGTCGTTGGCGATTGAACTGCAAGCAAGTTGAGCAAGACTAATGTCATTGGAAAGCGTTTGGAATTTATCTCCGTAAACGTTCGTCAGACTCAGAATGGAGGCCTTGACTTGCTCCAGGCTATCCTCAACAGCAGCTATTCTGGGGGCAATCTTAGAAAAGGAAGATAACGAGTCCACCATAGAAGAGACTTTCGACAAGCAAACACTGCACATCCAGAACTCCAACTTCGATTCTTCATCAATGCCGCAACAGGAAAGATGATACCATATAGCGCATCCAGAAATCGACAGCTGGCATCTGATGCTGCCCCCTGCACTGGTGCTTTCAGTGCGGCCGAACTTGCAAGTGTCGTGGCAGAAAAGCTGCTGTTTCTGGCCGACAGCATCAGCAGCAACTGCAACGTTCTTCACCTTTGAAACTTTCAACTTCCGCTTTGGCGACTTCTTTTTCTGCAACTGTTTCCCACTTGCAGGATTCATGGCAGTGAGGTCTCCAAGAACAAGAACGATCAAAAACTGATGAGATGCAATTGAAGCACCCTGTTCCGGTCGAAAAGACTGTTCTGGATTGCTGAACTGACAGACAAAAAAGAACGTTGAAAAGAACGTTCAAAAAAGCTTGCGCTCCCTTCGAGATTCGAAGAGCGACTGAGATTGGAATGTTACTGATGCCATTTTTCTGGATCTCAAGAAAGCTTTTGACCTTGTGCCTCACAACAAACTCTTGCAAAAGGTTAACGTGCTTGGTTTCCCGCCCTTTATCACAAACATCCTGAAAAGCTTCTTGGATAAACGCACCCAAGTCGTCTTGGTTGAGCATGCATCTTCGCATGAATGCCTAGTAATATCAGGAGTTCCCCAGGGCAGTGTACTCGGTCCTTTACTCTTCCTAATAAAAATAAATGACATTGCTGAAGACCTTAATTCCCAAATTCGTTTATTCGCTGACGACATTGTTCTGTATAGAACTATTGAAACCCCTTGTGATGCCGCCCTTTTGCAGTCGGACCTCAATCGTGTCTCTTTGTGGTGTGACGCCTGGGGAATGCAACTTAATGTGGCTAAAACTAAGGCCTTAACCTTCACAAAACGTTTCATTAAACCAGCCGGGGATGTCATTTACAAGATTAGCGGAGAGGAGATCGAAAACGTAAAGTCACTTAAATACTTAGGCGTTCAAATTTCCCACGATCTTACTTGGAGTGAGCATATCAACTTTACCTGTAAAAAGGCTTTGAAAACCCTTCGATTTGTTCTGAGAAACATGCGCTATGTCTCCAAAGAAGCAATGTTGAAAACGTTTTCGTCCACTGTTGTGCCAGTCTTGGAGTATGCCAGCGCAGTGTGGGACCCCACATCTCAAGAAAGCATTTCAAAGTTGGAAATGGTGCAAAGAAGGGCTGCAAGAATAATTACGGGTTCTTATGGCCGGCATGTTAGCGTTTCAGCACTCCTAAAGGACCTGGGCCTCCCCACTTTGTCAAGCAGGAGACGTGACCATCGACTAAAACTATTTAGTGCTCACCCGCTCCTTGAATTTTTCCATGCCTGCTAACTATGTTGTAAAGCCGATCCAACGCAGAACTGACAATGGTCTGGCCTTCAATGCGCCTTCTTGTAAAACGAATAGGTACCATAATTCTTTTTTCCCAAGAACAATTAGAGATTGGAACTCCCTGCCTAAAGCATCAGCATTTATTTCCCACGCCCTAGCTTCACAGGCAGTCACACCACAAAACAATCAGTAGATGTGTTTTATTCCTCATTTGACAGACATTTCCCATTTTAATCTGACTGGTACCGCTTTGTGTTTTTGTTTTTGTTTTTATTTCATTATGTGACCTTCTTGTGGTTAACAGTTGTCTGCTTCCATACTTCTTTTGAGGCAGTATTGTTTGAAATAATTATTTTTTTCATTTTCATCTGGCCTTTGGACCGAGTTTTCTCCAGCCTCATCCGCGGCACCATGCAGGATGTTATCGTGGCTGCGGAATTAATGTACCCATACATGTGTTTTTCCCATATAACTGTTGCCTCCGAAACCTTTTTTTCTTTCTTTTTACTCAAATGCAGGCGGTAGAAATAAAAGTGCCAGATTTAAACAGTGCTTTCTGGTGTTGAGTTGCCAAGATTTTGAACTCGGTTGTAAAAGAGGATCTTAATTTCTGCAGCATAGACTTAAATCTGAGCATTCGCCATTTTTACACATGAGTGCATGAATTCCGCCGCCACTATACATATGAACAAACGATAGCAGAAATAAAGCTGAATTGCGCGCTTTTTGCAGCTGATTTTTGCACCACCCTGCGGGGGTGCAATTTTGAACCGGTGACCAGAGATATGAGAGAGAGAGAACCATATCTAGAGGCAGAACAGCAGTCATCTCCAAATGCAGTGAGAAGTTGCAACGAATGCGCTGCGGGGATTTGAAACATGGAAAAATAACACCACCGAACGGAAAGCAAATGCATTAGGCTTTTCTGGAGGAGGATTCTCGGAGGCATGCAACGCAAAACTCCAGAGCTCTGTTTGTGACACGACTCACGCAGCTGGTTCTGGTTTCCTTGCTTGCGTTCCAAGGATCGCCAGCTTACAGTTGGAGGTCAGTTGGAAACTGCCGCCGGCACCGAGGGCCAGACATAATATGTCGACATCGTATCACACCCATGCTCCACTTTCGCATCCACCTTTTCCACCCCCCTCAGCGAATTATTTTCGGCAATGCAGTGTAGCACTTTTAGAATTTTGTCGTCTAACCCTAACCCGTTTAGCGGAAAAATTCCAGGACTTTTTATTCCGATTTGATGAGAGAGCACAGCGTAAGTAGATACCCCTGTGCCTCTATTGATGGGGGGTCAAGTCTGAATTGTCGTCTAGCTTGTCGTCTGCGAACCAAACGCTTATTTGTGGTACTCGTCAGCTCGTTTTTTTTTTCAAACATTTTTGTGTTTGGGCCGACTTTTGGGCAGTTTCTGTTTCGAAAATCTGAGAGGAAGTGGGACTGCTTGCATTCGAGGAGATGAAAGATGTGTGGCACATATTTCTGGAAGCTAAGAAATGGCGCTGTTTTCTATGGCACTCCTGGTTGGCCAAACATGGGACCATTTTTGGCACTTCAGGGGCTCTAAATGGAACGGGTTTCTGCTATTTCTCGCAGGCATGAAACAGGACTACATATGTGAAACTTCTGGCAAGCTAGATAAGTGAGGCTGCTTTCTAGCACTTTTAAGGCCGGAAATGAGCCTTTATTCTGGCACTTCCGGTATACCATAACTGATTCCGTTTTCTGGTACTTTTGGCATCCCGGAAAAAAGGACTGAATTTTATGGCACATCTGGTAGACCGCAATTGGGCCATTTTCTGGCTTCTGGTTAGGCCGTAAATTGGGTCGTTTTCTGGCACTTCTGGTTGGCTATAAACGAGACCGTTTTCTGTACTTCCAGTAGGTATAATGAAGCCGTTTCCTGGTATTTCTGCTAGTCCATAAATGGGGCCGTTTTCTGGCAATTCTGGTGGACCACTAATGGGCCGTTTCTAGCATTTCTGGTAGGCCATAAATTGTGCCGTTTTCTGCCACTTTTTGCAGATCTCAACTGAGTCGTTTCTTGGCATTTTTGGTAGACCGAAAATATTGGCACTGTTTTCTGGCTGGTAGTTCCGAAATTCGAGTGTTTTCCGGCATGCACTTGTGCATGTCCAGAAAAATATTTTATTGCGCAACCCTGTCGCACACGATCAAGGAAGCAAACCAGACATATGAGATTTTGTTTGTATTTTCTACCAGTCAGCAACGGTTTGGACTTTGATAATCGGTTTGCGAAAATGTCATTCCACATTTTTGGACACTGTGTTCAAAACTCAAGGAAAAGTATCAGAATCTATTTGGATAGCCAAATTTGCAGCCGCTTTGGCACTGCCGGGTGGGGTGTTTGCAGGCACAGCATGTCCATGGCAAGATATTGATGAGAGCCAGCCCTCTTTCTGTTGAACAGCAAAAAGCAGCCGGAGAAGACGAACTTATTCCGTTCCAATTTCTGCATTCGACAACAAATGCGTAAATTCCGTTCAGGAATTGCAAGTTCCGGCCGCATGTATTCATTTATTTCCGGGAGGCCAGTTTACAAATCTTGCCATGACTTTTGGTATGTGAGGTCGGGGCTCCCAGCGAGCATTTTTCCCGAGAGGGAACAGGAAGATACAAATTATTTTATCTTGGGATTACAGAGCCCCAAGCGAGCATTCTTGCACAAAACGCTCTCTGCCATTTAAAGTTGCGGCAGGGTTTGTAAAAGCGCTTCCGGGAGAAGCAACACATTCCTCACCACCCTCCTGCTTGGTCTTCGGTGCCACTTTTAAGGAGTTTTAAGGAGGTTAACGCCAACTCAAACCTTTGCCTATGTCATTGAAGACTTGCCAAAACGGCACTGTTGCTGAAATTTCAAAATGCTGCCAATGTGACGTCAAAGGCTTAAAATTTCCTTGGGGGTTATTTCTTCGGCGCAGTGAAAACTTCAACAACTGATCACCCCGAAAAGAACGCAAGGAAAAATTGTGCCAAAACATTATTGTTGCTGTTTGTCGCCCAGAATAATGTCGAATGGTTAGAAAACCCCCCTATTTTGGAATGGGATTGCAAGGGTTTTGTCGCCGCACAATGGTTTTCGATTGAATTTCCTTTTTATTTATCGAACATATAAATTTGCAAACGCCCGATATAATTTGAGAGTGCAAAGGAAAAAGCAGCACTGCCAAGAATTGTCATCTGGGGTGTATAGTGGTGGCTGAATTAATGTTCTCGTACTTTTGTTTTTGCCCATTTAACTGTTGCCTCCGAAACTTTCATTTTACTCTAACAGACGGTAGAAAATAAAGCACCAGATTGCAACAAAGCTTTCTAGATATGTGAGATTTTCTCTCCTCGGTTATAAAAGAGGATCTTTAATTTCTGCAGCACAGAGTTTTTGCTCAGATCTAAACAGCCGCAACTTTCTACATGCAGACCTTTATTAGTACATTAATTCCGTCACCACTATTCTCTCATTCCTTCGCATTCCAAGCCCTTTCGCAGCAATCTTAGACATTTTCCGATGCCAATTTATTTCGACCCTTCGTGTTTATGCAAGAATGTTTTTATGAGAAAAACCAACAGTTTTGGACGCGAAAGGAAAGTCACAAGCAAATCTTGATGGGAGCATCCTTTTGCGTCCAGAAACATTTCAACTGTCAAAGTACACTGCTAATTTATTGGCCGTGGGGTGATCCAGTGCGGATTAGCGCTAATCCGAGGTTGCGAATTAAATTTTTGCCATTTACTTCAATGGAAAAAATTTCTCTGCAACCTCGGATTAGCGCTAATCCGCACTGGATCACCCCACGGTGGGTGTTTTAGGTACGTAGAAACCTTGTCTGTTGCAAAGGTCGAATTGTTGTTCCAAAGGCAGCATGGGAAGGGTAACATTTTCGGAAAAAACTTCATCTCATTTTCATGCGCTTGCCAATGTGAATCGCACAATACATCTATGTGCGCATTGGCATATGCGTTGTGGCAGTAGCGCACAATCTTGCGGTATACCACATCCCATATGGCAAGTGAAAAGAAATGACGAAATATAGTGTTGACGGAATTATGCAGGGTACGTGGGGCGATCGTCCCCACTCTTCCCGCGGGAAAATATCATTTTGCCAATATCGTCGAAGAAAAACAAGGAATATTTGTGAAGCTCTTTGAACCTGCGCAGAGAATTTTTGCTTTGTGTTAAAACCACCCAAGTCCTTTTTAATGGTTGAGTTCCTGCGAAAAATGTCGCTCTGCATGTGGAGTCGGCCAAGTGGCGGCCGTTTCACTGTCTTAATGAACTGACTGCAAGCAACAGTGAGAGTTGGCGCATGTTAGGTCAGGTTTGGTTAGCTTTACACGAATGGTGAAAGGAAACCCAATCACGTCCGCGAAGTCGTCCTGCTCCACATGTTCGAAGACAAGCATTCGGAACTGTTACTTGAAAAGCATGTGCGATAATACGAAGGGTTTCGTGAATTTGGTAAACAACGATGCACTTATAAAACGGGATTTGTGCATTTTTCGCCACCTGGCACCTCTAAAATGGGGTTTTGTGAGTTCAGTTCACCACTCTGCACCTCTAAAATGGGGATTTTATGAATTCAGTTAGTCAGCCTGGATCTCTAAAACAGGGTTTTGTGAATTCAGATCGCCATCATGGACTTATAAAATGGGATTTTTTAAGGGGATTTTTGAATTCAGTTCGCAAACACTGGACCTTCAAATTGAGGTTTTTGTGAATTCAATTCGCCAGACTGCACCACAAAAACGGGGTTTTTGTGAATTCAGTTCGCAGCCTGCACCTGTGGTTTTGAACATTCTCATCGCCACCCTGCACTTCTGAAATGAGGGTTTTGTGCATTATATCGCCAATCTGCATTTCAGGAGTGGTGGTTTTGTGAAATCGGATCGCCCCTGCACCTGCAGTTCTAAAAGTGGGGTTTTGTGAATTCAGTTCACCACCCTGCACTTCTAAAGTTGGGGTTTTGTCAGTTGAGCTAGCCAACCTGCACCTATAAAACGGAGGTTTTGTGAATTATGTAAGCCCGATGTCATTGGTGGAAGTGGTTGAGTAGTTTTCCCTTTTCCAAAACAGCATCGAATCGAGTTCCGTTTTTCCCAACGAGTTCCATTGGCTCTCCGAAGAGTCTGAAGTCGCTTCTTTCAAATGAGACATCTTCTTATCTCGATGTATCTCTCGGTTCTTCTTTCTGCGGAGTCCAGGGTCGTATTCAGGGGTGCGGAGGGGTCAGCGCCCCCCTTATGGCCGGAAAAACATCCGCTTTTTTGTTTTAATGTTTTGGAGGGATCACAATTTTGCACCCAAAACGACCGGAAAGTTTCAAAATTTCATCTCATCGATATCTAGACTTCGCCCCGTGTTAAGTGGCTCTATCTGCCGGGATGTGAATTTAAGAAATGAGTACGCGTTTGGGCCTATCCCGATTTTGCGCGTATCGAAAAAGTGAAAAATAACAAACGTAACCTATCCAACTTACCTAACCTACCCTAACCAAACCTAACCTGACCTAACCTGACCTTCTTCCATCGTTTCTAGCGTTTTTACCCGTTTTTGGAGGGTCGGGACACACTGAGTTAGATGGAAAAGGACCCAAACGCGTACTCATTTCTTAAATTTGCTGCCGGGATCCACCAGGGGGCCCTCCCCAAACCCCGGCGCCGGCGGCCCCCTTCGCGAAAGGTTGGATCCACCACTGACGGAGTCGGATAGGATCTGGAATTTACGACCAGTTCGCTGTCCCCTGAATTATTGAAACTTTTTCCATCCATCTTCTTTTTTCCACTGCCTTTTTCTACTTTTTCTCTTTCTTTTGGGATATATTTTCAATTCCTGCGAAACCTTTTTCTTTATTTCGTTTTTGCGGATGTATGTCTTTTCAATTCCCTTATTACATGTACATATGCATGCATGTATGCAGCGTGTCCGGTGCTCAGCGACATGAAAGGGGTTGGAAAGACATGCTAGTATGGTGAAATTTCGCCAATAACATGCCCGACTGGTGCGACGGAAACTTATGCTCGATCAGTCAAAGGTTCCTGTTGCTGATGGGACAAAGCGAAAGTCGCTGGGGGAGGAAATAGACGAAGAAAAAAACTTATGGACTCGAAAACGGGTGACAAATTGGACAATCTAGGACATGGTCCTTGAATCAGGCACGGATACAGGGCGCTGGGGAGACTTTCGGTTCCCACTGCAAAGCTGAACATTCGCTTTCCTTCTGATTTTCAGAGAACTGTTCGGGAATGGAACTCTCTCCCCATGGAGTCTTATTTAATTCGGAATTCTCCTGCTCCTATTTTGGAGTTCAACTTTTCGAAAATATTCCTCCCTATCTCTTCCCATTCTGCGCTGATTGGTCATTTTTGACATTAGATTTTTTTCCCCTTTCAGTTGTTTCGTTGCCTTTTCCAGCAAGAGGGCTCCCCCTCTTGGAAACCTGATGGGGCGCCGGTGCCCCTAACCACGGTTCCGGCGATGCGACTTAAGCGCGCCGCCCACCTTCGCGAATGACTGATCCGCCTCTGGAAACCACAATACATTGGATCAGCCGCAATAGCGCACAAAGTACTTAGGAAGTACACAGGGTGGCCCAAAAAAAAGTACCTATACCGAAATGCTTACATTATTTTGTTCCTCCTCATTACAGCCAGGAATGTTTTTCTCCAAAATGGCCTCAGATTTCGTGAGTATAAGAGAAAGGAACAGCAGATGGAGCAACCAACCCCATAATTCTGGTTGAAAATTGCTTCAATTGGCTTGATTGCAAAAGCTGATGAGTTTTTTTCATTTCTCTTCTGTGGCCTGGTTTTCATGGACTGATTTTTCCCGTAAAGTCTGCTTTTGTGCTGTCCTAATTTGACAGGTTTTACGTTTAGTGGCTATATGTCCAGACACACAGCATGAATTTGTCGCCCATTGCCGAAATGGATCGTTTTAGTTGGTGGCAGGACGTCGTTTCAAGTTTTCGTTTGGGGGGAGAATGTTATCAGTTGCCGGCCCTGAATGCGCCTGCCCTGCGGCCGCAGCCCACTGTGTAGCTGTTAATGGGCGCAGAAGCTCCAGGCTCAAGTGGGGATATGACGGTTGGACCACTCGACATGGGATCTTGGGGTCAGCAGACCCCCAAAGCGGAAGACATTTTTTTAAAATTTAACGATCTTTTTGAGTGCAATAATGGTGTATCAGAGGCTGAGTTCACAGAATTTGGAGCTGAAATCACAGGCCAGAGCTGGTCTGGCGAATACCAGGGGAAATAATTTTTGACAAGAAGGGGTCGTTGACTTTCTTACCCGCCATAAATGATGTCCCTTTTTGCACGCCTTAAAAAACAAAATTTGAAGAAACAACATGCCTAAATAATGAAAGTCCATTATTCCATCCCGTGGAAGCATGCTCTGCTTTTAAAAAGATGGTTTGATAAAGAAAAATTGGTCTGCAACAAAGAGCTTCCTTGTCTCACACAATACCGTTGCAAAAGAAAAGAAAATAATGAAAAATCCACCTGTCTATGACAAAAAGCATTTTCGGTATACTTTTTTTTGGGCCACCCTGTATAGCGGCGGCGAAAGTTATGCACTCATTGGATGTAAAAAATTAAAAAAATTGTGGATGTAAAAAATCGCGCCTGTTCAGATTTTAGCAAAAACTCCATATGCTGCAGAAATTAAAGGTCCTCTTTGACAAGCGAGGTCAAAATCTGACACCTCCAAAAAACCTTTGTAATCTGACGCTTTAATTTCTACCGCCTGCATAAGAATAAAAAACAAAGAAGGAAAGTGTAGGAGGCAACAGTTAAATGGGAAAATCATGTGTGGGTACTTTAATTCAGCGAGACTACACCATAAAATGGTATTGTTGGGATGTGAACCATAAAAATAAGGGATTTAAACAAGAATTTTGAAAAAGATGGGGATCGAGGAAGATTGAAATTCTGAGAATGAAAATTGAACATTTGAAAAAATTTGAAAAATGAACATTGAAAACATGAATTCAATCGACGGTAGGCCTAACTACTCTTACACTAGTTGGGACATACAGCCAACATCTGTGCAAACAGCATTAGACCTGGATCAGTGGCGAAAATTTCGCGGATTTGGGCTTAAACGTGCCGAGACCTTTGAGTCAAGACCCATTGAACCCGCGAGCAAAAAGAGGGAGCTATATACGCTCATCTTGGATCTGCTTATAAAGTTTTCATCGTGGCGGAAAGAAAATGACCTCGGTGGAACGTTCGGTGCGAAATGCTCGATTTTCAAATTCGGTTGCATTGTATGACGGGGACCGCCAATGGAAGTCAAGAAAACCTTGTCACAATCGGGAGAAATTAACATTGTACACTCTAAACACGAAGTTCAGTTTGGAACACTATGTTTTAACATGGGCTTAGATAGGAAGTGTTCTTTTTAGAACATTTATGGAACACTTGGTGTGTTCTTGGAACACACTGAGTGTTCCAAATCTGTGACATTGCTGTCACAGATTTGGAACACATGAGCGATTTGGAACATCTTATGTGTTCCATTGGAACAACTTAAGTGTTCCAAATCGCTGAAAATGGAACACTCAGTCAGTGGCTTGATCCAACGCGTGTTAAGTTGAGGGTTAGAGTAACTGCTGCGTTAAAGGCTGCGCAGAGACGGAATTGCGTCTCTGCGCAGCCTTTAACGCAGAAGTTACTCTAACCCTCAACTTAACACGCGTTGGATCAAGCCACCGAGTGTGTTCCAATAACAGACCAAGTGTTCTTAAAAGAACACTTCCTAGTGGTCAACGCGACAGGACCTGATCCGGTGCTGTTAACAGCATGCACTGAAATGCCACCATCGCGCAGGCGTTTGTGATTCTCTCCTGTAGCTCTTCCAAACAATACCAAACAGTAAAAAGAATTAACAAATCAGTAAATTCATCTCACTTGGAATTGCGGCCTACCTTTTACTTGTTGGAAAACTGTGAAATGCAGAATCGGTGCGATACCATAACAGGCTGCCCCTCTATACGCTTATACGTTACATTTGTCAACGTGTGCAATTAATCACACCCTGGTCCGAAGTTGGAGCTTACTGCTTAACGCAGAGAATATTGTCGCGCAGGGTGAGTGAAAAATTCAGCCTTTTTGGTCGGCATCCTTCCTCTAGGAGAGACTTTCTATTGATCCTTGTGTCAAATGGCGTGGAGCAGGCCCGATTTGGCATCGGCGTGACTGGCAGTGCAGCGCTATGTTCGGTTGCTCTTCACTAGCGGCTGGACTGCCTAAATTCGTACGTCATTGCATTGACCGTTTCTTCGATTTAAACTAACTTACCCCTCACCTAACCTGTTCCTAACTCATTCCTAACCTATCCTTTCCTGACCTAACCTAACCCTAACCTATCCTAACCTGTTTTGTGCCAATTCGAGGAAAATTGAAAAAACCGAAAAGTGGGACGGCACCGCCCACGAATTTAGGCTGTCCAGCCGCTTCTTGCTCTTTCCAGTCACGGGTCATTCATGTTGCCTTTGCGCACACGATCAGACAGCGCTGCTCGTCTGGCTGACCGCCGTCCTTGTGGAGCAGGCTGCACTTGCGGGCGGCCGAAACATCATTTGCCATGAAAATGCTGCGAGCTGAACAACGTTTGACCCAAGGCAAAACGGAGGTCGAACACGTTGATTTTAAGGATGTTGGAAAAAATTCGCTTGCGTCTACTTGCAATTCTGTTTTTTTTTTTGTATTTTTCTGCGCGTGTTTTGTTTTGAAATTTACGATAATTTTTGGCGATTTTTTTGTATTTTTTTGGGACACGAAAGCCTCTCTTTGCCGACTGCATACATGGGGTTAGAATACATACGTTTGGAGGTTGGATATTGATTTGGAAACCCGAACGTTGTAACTAATTGGTATTCCATTTGTATTTAATTTGCACTTAATTTGTTTTGTTCCCTTTTTCGAGACGCCCAGTAGGCCTACAGGATGAAATATTTGAAGTTTTGCAGAACGCAGTCGTGACTGGAATTCGCAAATTGCACAGTCTGCCATGTTGGCAATTAGCTATTTCAGTTATTTCAGTCATTTCAGCAACATGCGTGCTGAAGGGGGTTCCATATGCTGGTATATTTTAGCCATTCGCAGCTTTTGTAATTGGCGAATTCGCTGAACACTGGGCGATTATGTAGACATGAGGAATGGCGTGAATGTGCTTTGTGATCATAAACGAGCGCGACTGGATGACGTCTCGAGTGCTGAAACGAATCCAATTCAGGTGAACCAGATCAAAAGCCTTAGAAAGATCTACCATATGATGAAGAAACTAATCGGAATCTGTTGAAAACGCGTCGGAATCTGTTGAAAAAGAGTTGAAATCTGTTGAAAACGAGTCGGAATCTGTTAAAAACGTGTCGAAATCTGTTGAAAAAGAGTCGGAATCTGTTGAAAAGGAATCGAAATCTGTTGAGAAGGAGTCGAAATCTGTTGAATTGAGTCTGGGTACGGTGCAACTGCTCCAAAATAGTTACACAAATCAAAATTAGTTAACACCAATAGTTAACTATAACACCAATCATAATTCGCTAAAAATGGATGAAAATCTGACAGAAAGTCCGTTGGGAACTAATCAGAATACCGATTCCAAAACGAATCATACACAGATTCTCCAGCACGCAACTTCCTTCTGTCGGCGTCTGCAGGCTGCAAGTGGTCGCAAATTGTGTAAACGCTTACTCTCAACCTATCGATTGGTGTCCACCAGGCTAACGAAACGCCCTTTTACATTTCCGAAAGACCTCCTCGGCAAAAACCGGTTTGAAACAGCCTTTAAGTAATGGAAGTCTATGGTCGTATATATCGCTCCTTACTGGTGTCCGTTCTGGAAGGTAAGGCCAAAACATTGTCAGAATTTCGCAATACTCTTTGCATGCAAAATAAATCTTCCTGTCGTGAATATAGCGTGCGAGGATCAGGAGAGCGTGTTCGTTAAGAGGCAAGGCGACCAGTGTTTTGTATGGCCGTAAACTATGCGGATAACACGTTCCGCGGTCGGCTGACCCGTCACGCTGGAAAACGAGTTGTAGGGATAACGTGACAGGTCGAGGATAAAAAGAAACCGGTTTGACATCCTCAGGTTTCCTTGATGCTCTCCTGCGCGACGCGACCCCTAATCTCATCCTTCTGGGGTTTTTAGTGTGCGTCGTTGAAGACAATTTCCAACTTTTTTGGGTAACTCACGTCTCGTCTGCTCAATTCAATTCGAGAATGCTTGCAAGGTTCCTTGGTTCCAATTGAGAATTGCACATTCTTGACTGCCAAATTTTTAGTTTGAAAAAAATTGAAAATACAATTTGGCAAAAGTTTTGACAGAAATGTTTCCGAAAATATTGGTAAAATTTTTGTCAAAAATTGTTTTGGGAAAAAAACTTTTCCTCGTTAAACTTTTCAAGAAAACTTTTCCTATTCTTTCGTTGTTTCTTCATGTCATTCAATCTCTGCAATGTCGTTGTTCTGAAGCACTTTTCACATTGTCAAACTTATTTTCAAGCACATTTTCATGCACATCTTAAGCACACTTTCTAGCATATTTTCAAGCACATTTTCAAGCACAATCTCAAGCACATTGTCAAGCACATTTTCAAGCACATTCTCAAGCACATTGTCAAGCACATTTTCAAGCACATTCTCAAGCACATTCTCAAGCACATTCTCAAGCACATTCTCAAGCACATTCTCAAGCACATTTTCAAGCACATTCTCAAGCACATTTTCAAGCACATTTTCAAGCACATTTTCAGGCACATTCTCAAGCACATTTTCAAGCACATTCTCAAGCACAGTTTCTTGGCCATTTTCAAGCACATTTTCAAGCACATTTTCAAGCACATTTTCAAGCACATTTTCAAGCACATTCTCAAGCACAGTTTCTTGGCCATTTTCAAGCACATTTTCAAGCCCTATTCAACTCGTTATTTATTGAAGGATACTTGATGTTGCAGATTTTTATAACACAGGGGTGAGCCCTTCTCCACGTAATCTCAGCTTGCCGACGCATTTCGGACCGCGGCATTCCATGTTTCCTCTATTTTCCAAAGCTCTTGGACCGAAACCATTTGATATTCTGCAATTTATGAAAATTGAAATTGTCTCTTCGATTATGCACTGAGATCCACAAGGAATAGCTTATTTCATCCGTACATCGCACAAGTCCTGATCGGTCAGCTTGGCAAGCCCTCCCGTCATGTCTGAGCTAATATGGAACACATCGCACGCCGCACGTGTTGTTGGTTATAAACTGTTTAGAATTTCTTCTCTGCCCTCTCAAGGAAGAAAATAGAGGCACGTAACCTCCCGGTCCGCCAAAACCATTCCAACATCGTAAAAACCAAAGGTCAATCTAATACAGGGGCCATCCAATTCCACCAGGGCCTGATACGGTTTCACGCGTTACATGAATGTCATGCGTTTTGCGGAGCATGTTGCCGCTGAATCTGAATGGCGCCTCAGTTTCTAACATGAACTCCTCCGTTCGATGAGTTTTGGCGAAGAGTGTACAAGGAGAAATAAGTGGAAGAGCGCGCAGTTTCAAGCCGAAACGTCGCTCCAGTTGCGAGAGTTGATAATCGCATAAACAATCACCTCCGTGACATAAATAAAACAAGAAAACAGAGTCGGTGGACCTCTTTAGAGAAGAGGGCCGCGCAGTTTAACTGACCCAAAACATCTCGCCTGCTTCTAGTTGCAAAGGCAAAACGTTCGCCTCCGTGACATTGATGCTAAGAGGGCATTATCTAGCCTGACCCTTAAAGGCATAGACAGTGCCTTCGCTCATACAGGATTGCGTCAAATTTTATTAATGGTCAAATTGCTTCGCCTTCTAACGAAGGAAAAAGCGGCTTGCAGGGAAAGGCGAAAGCACGGTGCTCTCAGTCACTCGTTCCCATTGATGTTAAAATAAATCTGGATTCCAAACACCGGAGCGAAAACCGTGGTCGCGTAAGGCACATTGCGTTTGCTTCAAGCAGTGTTTGTTCGCTTCCAAACTTCTTGTGCTGGCAGTTGTAGATCAGCCGCTCGCTGCTCAGGTTCTGAAAAGAGAAAAAGAGAGCGACCAAGAGAGAAGAGATTCACGTTTTCTTTCGTGAAGTCCGGTTTATTTACAATGCGGAATAGAACTGGCCCAGCGTCTTTGCTCTCGAACAGGTTTGCTATACAGTTCGCCAAAACATTGAAAAGAGTAACAAAGTGAATCACTAAAGACGTGCTAAAACTAAAGAAGGCATTTTGAATGGGATGGAGTTCGTTGAACTCATGTTGAAAAGGGCGCCATTCGACGGGTCACTTGGCCGCATTTCAACAAAGTCGTGGCTTCCATGGACAAAGTTCATTTGGTTGGTGTTGCTGAATTGCGGTGCTCTGTTGAATTCGCACACAGTACGAGTTAAGTATTTCTGTCCCTCCTCCAAAACACGGTTGCAAATACGGGACTTAGATTTTTAAGCTGAGGCCTCTTCACTTAAAGAGGGATTTTGGCAAGTTGTCCTTCCTTGGGCAAACGGTTGCTGACTGGAATTCCCTCCCAGCCAAGATTCTTGAGCCTCGAATTCCCGTGCCCTGTCTTTGGCGCAGGCTCAAGAGGCTTTTGACGCTTTCGCGATTTTTTTTTTAATGTAACCCCGTCATCTTTTCATTCCGTTTGGCCATTTACGCGTTATTATCACTCTTAACGTTGCTGATTTGCATTTTTCTTGACCAATTTTGTACTTTGCTATTGAAAGCAGAACTGCCCAGTTCGAATTTGGAAGTGTTAACCTTTTTGTGTCTGATCTACCGTGAGGAAATTCCCTTAAATGGAATCATTCAATTCAATTCTCAATTCAGTCGTCAATTCAGTCGTCAATTCAGTCTCGTAATTCAGTTTCCAGCCTCCGAGGGAGTCATCCCACTTCAGTGCAGCCGCTTCAGGCTATTGTTGCGTTTGGCTATTGTTGCGTTTGGCTATTGTTGCATTTGGCTATTGTTGCGAATAGGGCTTCTCAACGTCTGCTGATGTCTCCGGGTCGCCTATTTAAGAAATGCCTACCATTTTGGGCACTTTCCCACCTAACCACGTGTAAAACTTTTGACCCCCCAAAAACGCTAAAAAAACGTTTGAAACAAGGAAAAAAGGTCAGGTTAGGTTAGGTTAGGTGAGGTGGGGGTAGGCTAGATAGGTTAGGTTTGGTTAGATTAGCTTTATTTTTCACTTTTGCGTCACGCGCAAAATCGGGATATGCCCAAATCAGTAGGCAATTCTTAAATACGCCTCGGGGTCAAGACCAGATGCTACGTGAAATAAAGAAGTAGAGAGATGGGCAGTACCTCAGTATGATTATAAATGACCCAAAGTATTCGTTTTCCGGAATCCGCTGATTCCCTCACGCCTCACAATCTTGCCTTTCTTTTGCAACGCTCTATGCTCACCCGAAGATTGTAAGAATTTGGAGCGCATGAAACATAGGACCCTTTCAGCAAAACATACGGAAAATCGTTTTTATGTGGTCTTGCTTTTGTTGACGACGAACTACTGAACACTTTGGCGGGTCAAGTTTCGTGCATGAGACCTTGCACCATTTGCACCATTGACCTTGCACCATTGAACTGGGAAAATCAGTAGAAATTTTCAAAATGACGCCCATATAAGGGCACCTGTCATTCTCCAATTTCAGCTTTACGCATGAAATTGAGACCTCGAGGCAAACGTATTCTCCAATTTCTTCGCATGTTCTCCAGGAAGATCTACATTTCACAAATGTGTTATTCGTTTTCTTCCCTTGTTGTCCGGAAGATCCAGTTAACATGTTTTTGATTTTCGGGCAATAGTTTGAAGGCCAGTAGTTAAATGGGCACACAAAATCTTCAGGGAAAAGTTGTCACTGTTCCTGGGTGTCATTTTCCTGACAAAGAGGCCATTATGCCAGTGAAAGGAAAACACTCGCGGTTGCGACTTCGCCGACTAGTCCTTTAGAACCAACCGTTGCTGATGCGATTCACATGTTTACGAAATATTACAGCAACACGAGAGGGTTGCTGGCCAACGACAACGACAAACAAAAGGTGGGATATCCTTCACGGCTGCATTCCCTGTTGCAATCACCCTCAGGTTCAACTCAATGTCAATTCAATGGATAGATTTGTGTTACGAAAATTTAAATTCTATGCACAGCGCTTATTCCTCTTCCATTGTTGCATTGAAAGATGCATCCGTCTGTTGAATTTACTATCGAGTTGAACCTGAGGGTGTGTTGCAATAGGGAAGATGCGGCCGCTTGTTTCACGGGTTAACAATGGGCCTTTGTTTCTCTGTTGGGGTCTGGCTCCAACTACCTAAAGTTTCAACAATTTATCCTAGCCTTTTCTTTTCTTTTTTCAGACGAATTCAGAAGTCGTGTCGCTTGCCAGGGTGATTCAGTGTCGTTATCATGTGCTGCCACCTCCAGATTGGCCATCTACTCGGCCAGCTTCGGCAGGACTGAATACGAAAGCATCAGATGCTCTCAGAACACCGGGTGTACCAGAAGAGAGTAAGTGACTCCCTGCGAACACGTTTTTCACGTTTTGGTTATTGTTCTCATATGCCTCCCTGGTTCAGTGTTGTGGCTTGTGACTTGAGCCATGTCACCGAAGCATCATTTTAGATCTGAAAAACGTTTCTTGTTGTATTCGTAAATACTGAGCAAATGAAGTTGTGGCTTAAAAGTTTGAAAAAAGGGTCAATGTTTTCCTAGAATGACGAGGTCCTCAATTTCACCTAAAAATCCCCAACCTTAAAAATGTGTCGGCAATGTTGAAAAACGGAAATTAAGGGATTGCGGTTAAAGGCAGCCTTCAGAAATGCTCCACCAATCAGGGGTTTTCCGATTCGTTAAGATTCGAGAATTGAGGCAATTGAAAAGGTTCAACGAAAGGCTTCGCGATTCGTTACTAACTAGTTTGGAAAACCGCAGCCCTTCTGAAATGATAAAGAGTTTTGTTGACCTATTTGCAAGCAGACGGAAATGACCCGAGCTTCCCCTGCATTCCCAGATTTGCGACATGTAGATCTCTTGATGCAGAACTTGAAGACTTGTAGATCTTTATCATGGAGGCCATGCCCCTGAATCTTCCGTATATGTTTGCCAGGCTTGAATGCAATAAAGGAACGCTAATATCTCTTCTTTCAGCTTGCCTGGCCAGTTATGCTACTGAAACGGTTATGCAGACCTGCCACGGGGCCAGAAATTGTACACTGATGGCGGATGCGTCTACGTTCGGTCAGCCATGCCGATCTAATTCAAAGATGTACCTTAAAGTTGTTTACACGTGCGGTAAGTTCCATTGCCGTGCGGAAAGGGAGAATTTTGGACATTTGACCCGAATGGCGGACGTCTTAAGGAGCCAAATTCGGTCTTCTGGCGCTCCTGGCAGGCCGTAACTACACAGATACAGGGTGGCCCAAAAGTCTTTGACCATAGGAAAAATGTAAATTTGCTGTTTTTATCATTTTTATATGAAACTTTTTCCAGTTCTAAACAAGGATGTCAAAGACTTTTACTGGAAATTGTGGTCCCGAATGAAGTTGCGTTATCCGTGGCTTGAGCTAGAAAACGTTTAAAATAACATTTTGATAAAAACTGCAAATTAAACTTTTTCCCGTGACCAAAGAATTTCGGGTGTACCTGAATATCTATGCACACGCAGTTCCGATATCTGCATCTGTGGTTAGAGCAATAGAAAAAGTTTCAGATCACAAAATTGACTGATGAAAACAGCAAATTTACATTTTCCCCTATGGCCCAAGACTTTTGGGCCGCGCTGTACAAAATGGTTTGGATTTCCTTGGGCCATATGTGGATTTGTGCTCATAGCAACAATGTTTTCCGGTTCCCAAGTGGTTGGAAGGATGTGCCAGCGCGGACGAATGTCACATACATTTGGGGTAACCAACTTTCGCGACGTGGTTTACGTTTTGCCTTTACTTTTTTCTGAAATAAAAAAGCTAACCATACCTGACCTTACTCCCCACCCTCCCTGCCAATTGCTTGTTGTAAACCTATTGGTTGGTGTCTGCCTTTTCTTGTTGTCAACCTGCAGCTTGATAACCGCCTATGAGGTCCAGAAAACGTTCACGAAGTTCGCGTATCCACGTGCAGGTGCTGAATGTGTAAAGATAAACCAATTGATTCAACAGCATGCTGACAAGTCGAAATCATTTGCAATAGCAAGGCAGGTTTTTATACAAAAGAGGTTTTATGCAAGGGAGGTTTGTGCAGCGACTGTTGAGGGTGAGACTTCTCCCGAATATCGTGACAAATCTCAGTTTTTCGAATGAAATGCAACGCGTGGCTTACCTTCCGGGAAGCGACTTTACAAACCCTGCCGCGACTTTAGATGGCAGAGAGCGTTTTGTGCAAGAATGCTCGATTGGGGCCCGTCACTCGCAAGAAAATTGTATTTTTCTTTTCTTGCCTAAAGCTATCTGAACCTGACCTACGTAACCCTGTCCCCTCTCGGAAAAATCAATGCTCGCTTGGGGCCCCGGCCTTCCATCTAAAGTCGCGGCAGGGTTTGTAAATCGGCTTCCGGAAAACCGGGACCATATCTCACCGCCGTTAGAGACGGTGGTTTTTTAGCTTGATTTTCGGTTTGAGACGCATTAAATGGTGCAGAAAAATGGTCGTCTGGAAGAGGTTTGGACAATACCTGATACACGCGGATCACTAATCCCACTGCAAAGTTGTGGTCATCCGCCAATTGACGGCCCGGAAGTGAACCAACACTCGACCACTAACAGCCTGATGTATCGCGAACATAACATGATTCTATAGAATTATGAATCCTCACAAACGATCCCATAAGCAATTTCCAGGCCTATTTTTTCTTCCCCTTTGAAAAAATAATTTTAAAATTTTAGCGCATTTTGAGGCTTCAATTTTAGGTTTCCATCCGCCTTCGGATGGGCTTTCATCTGTTCCTCGCTGTGAAATTAAAAAAGAGTATAAAAATTGCTTTTTAATAACATTCCTCGGTTTTTTCATTATGAGTAAATTAAGGCGGTGTTTCAATAGACGTTAAAATTTCAGCTTCTGCGATTAAATCCCCGACAGTGAGGGCTGGTGACTTCGAGAATTCGGGTGTGGGAAATATTACGGGCCATGAAATTGAAAGAGTTCGCATCATGCGTATTCTATTTCGGCGGCACAGTAGCCTGGGGCGTCGTAACTTGGCTTGCGTGGAGCATATCCTGGACGCAATTACATGCCTTCCGAAGACATAAATCTCCCCGGAACAGACAGAAACCGCCTCGGAGAAAAACGCTCGTCCTTCTCTTCCTGGATCGCAACGCAACAAATTTCATTAAATTTCCCAGGCAGATTCAAACGAATGCTGCTTTCCGCGACGAATTTCTGAAATTTGTCCGAACGGGAACGGGCACGCCGGAACTTTTCGCCGAACGCGGAAAAGTGGAGGTCTGTGCTGGCAATAGACATTATTATTAACATTTTTACCATCTCCGAGTTTCTTCGAATCCATGTTCGCCGCGTGAATAAAAAAGGTTGGAATTTCCACAAAGGGAAAAGAGCATGTGTGTCTCTTCACACTTTCCCAACTTTCCGAGCCAGGTCTCTGGTTTCAAATCGGAGGGAAAAGGGCGAACAAGAGCCTGTCAAACAAGCCGGAAAACCGGAAAAGCCAACCGAAAAGCCTGTGTTCGAGTCAGTCGCCGCCAAAGGAGGCTTGGCTTTGCATGGCGGCTGAGCTGCGTCTAACCTTGTTCGAAATGCAAATATCAGCATTTTCAAAAATTGCATTTTAGGAAAAAGAGCCTCACGTTTCATATTTCTGGCGATATTCGGCAAACTGAATTTGAGAAAGTGTGTTTCAACAAAAGAAGGTGGTGGAAACATTTGTTTCTTCACACAGCGCAGCGTGATCCGCTGATTATTGATTGTCTCTTGTCACTTTTCCCCTCGAAAACATCTACACTCCTTGCCAAAAGTCTTCGAATATGGGAGTTCATAAATAACTCAGGCGCCGTTTAGAATCAACGGGAGCACGCGCCGCAAAAACATCATGACACTCATGTGAGGCGTGAAGTTACACCAAGCCCTGTTGAAATTGGATGGCCCCTGAAATAACATATCCTCTAAATATCCCCTATTCGAGGACTTTGATGAGCTCTGAAATGCGTGACAGCAGTGTGAACCAGCTTGACCGAATTAATTTTGTCGGTAACTCATTTTGCCCTTGTTAATCTCTTCCCAGCATTTTCTGACCGCGTGTTTTCTTCTGAAATCGTTTAGTCTGAGCCCATATCGACCTGACGCCACTCATTATTTGATGGAGGATGACACGAGCCTGCAAATGGATTTACTCAACCCCGATTTATTCAACAGAATTGTCACAGATTCATTTCACAAGAATCTGGTGTAAGGGGAATTTATAATGTGAATTTGAATTGAATTTTTCTTTCAAAAAATTCAAATTGAATCAAGCAATTCAAAACATGAATTTGAATTCAGAAGAAAATTGACATTCAAAATTGTTTCCATGTTTTAATTTGATTTGAATTCACGATATGAATTTATGATTTTGTTATTGTTCAACAACCACAATAAATGGATTGGTTGCTGTGTAGCACATAGACCTACATGTACAGATGCTTCTTTGCAGTACAAGTCATGACCAGAAGAAAAACAAATCAAGTTAAAGAACGAATCAGGTGAAGAAAAGTAGGAAAATACAAATCAGACAAATAAAAGCGTCGGTCATGAAATGAAATGCATTGTCAGACATGAAAACATCACCAGGGAACAAGCCTCATTTTCATTTGATTTGAATTTATTTTGCAGAACCGATTTATTCTACGGAACCTCATCTAGTCTAATGATGAAAAATCGACCATTCGGACGCTTTATTCTCAACGGGTATAGGTCTAGGTCCCTTTCACTGGTTGAAATGTTAGCCCCTATTTGACTGTGGGGCATAAGATGAATTCTACCATTCTACCTGGGTAGAAATTTCGTCAACCGGGGGGCGTATTTTATTAATCTATACGAATCGGGCAATGCCCCAATTTGGCGCTTGGACAAAAAAACATTATGAAGCCAATCTAACCTAACCTAACCAACGTAACCTACCCTAACCTAGCCTAACTAACCTCTCCTAACCTCACCTAACCCGTTTTCTATGTTCAGAGTGTTTTCCTGCTTTTTTTGTGGCTCAGGACTTTTACATGCGGTTAGATGGAAAAGTGCCCGATTCGTATAGATTAATCAAATACGCAACCGGGAGAGCGGTCCCATTGTCTTCAGCGACACACAACATAATTAATTACAATCTGGATCACCCTGAATGTAAATTTTACTTCTCGCGTCGAGCACTTTATGGATTGGACGTCATTCAACTTCTCTATGTTTCTCTATCAGTGAAGACTTGTGCCCCATCAAGATGAAATTAAGTTGACAATGTCAATAATCGCCCGAAAACGCTCCAACTCCCTGTGGGGCAAGAATCCAATTTGAGCGATTCTGTGATTTCAATTGAAGTGAATTCGCCTAAATGGAAACAAAATGAGCGAACGCCTAACTTTTTCAAACGCCACGCAACACACATCACTACAGCCAAAGCCGGTTGCATAGCAGTTTGTTTCCAAGGGGTCAAAATTGGCAATTTCATTTGAACGGGATCCGTGAAATGAAAGGAACGAGCTAACCCCTAACGTTTTCAAACACCACGCAACACACATCATTTCAGGCAAAGCCGGTTGCATAGCAGTTTGTTTCCAAGGGGTCAAAATGGCAATTTAAATTGAACAGAATCCGTGAAATGAAAAAAACGAGCTGACGCCTAACTTTTTCAAACACCACGCAACACACATCATTTCAGTCCAAGCCGGTTGCATAGCAGTTTGTTTCAAAGGGGTCAAAATGGCAATTTAAATTGAACAGAATCCGTGAAATGAAAAAAACGAGCTAACGCCTAACTTTTTCAAACACCACGCAACACACATCATTTCAGTCCAAGCCGGTTGCATAGCAGTTTGTTTCAAAGGGGTCAAAATGGCAATTTAAATTGAACAGAATCCGTGAAATGAAAAAAACGAGCTAACGCCTAACTTTTTCAAACACCACGCAACACACATCATTTCAGTCCAAGCCGGTTGCATAGCAGTTTGTTTCTAAGGGGTCAAATGGCAATTTCAATTGAACAGAATCCGTGAAATGGAAAAACGAGCTAACCCCTAACTTTTTCAAACACCACGCAACACACATCAATAGAAACCAAGCCAGTTGCATAGCAGTTTGTTTCCAAGGGGCAAATAGTCATGTGAACATCTCAGCAATTCATTTTTTTTCGTTTTTGAAAATAACTGCGCAGTGTTAAGTGTTTCTGGAATAAACAAGCTGTTTTCTTCCGCTCACACAGATCGTTCAGAAGCAAAATAGTCCATGTTAATTGCGAAGCAACAGGATAAGCCTGGATCCCGGGACGAGCATGTCAGCTACACAGCAATTAAGGCGCAATACGTTTTAGGTCAGTTGCGCCGTAATTTTTCAGAGGCCATAAATGAGGCTAAGTTAAAAGCCCATTGTTCTCTAGTTCTTCCTGTGCTTGAGTATGCTAGTTCGGTTTGGGATCCTTTTCTCGTTTCTCATTCAGAATTGGAGAGAAATCAGAGGATATCTGCGAGGTTTGTGTCTGGAAACTATCTACATATAGCAGTGTCACTCAGATGAGCTTAACCTTTTGCCACTTTCATCGCGCAGAAAGAAAAAAACGACTAAACTTTTTTGCCAAAATTCTGTCCGGTAAGATTAAAATCGATGTTCCTCCTGAGTTTGTACTCAGAATCCGCAACTCAGAACAGACAACGGAATGCATTTTCAGCCCCCGTTAATTAATGTTTTCAGTCATCATTTTAATTCATTCTTCCATAAAACTATGCGGGAATGGAATGCTCTTCCGCGAGATTCCCCCTGAATCAAAATTGCTCGGGCTATCTTGGCCAACAGGCCGGATTAACTTGTTTTTCAGCGTTTGAATACCGCAATTTTCTTTATCGTCTTGTTCATTCTTCATGACATTGCTGCGATCGTCGACTTTTCTTTTTAATTGTCTATGACTATTGATCTATTGATCTGAGCTCCAGATCCCTTCCCCAACACATTTTGTGGAAGGTATTGTTCACTTAAATCAAATTAATTAAATTAAATTAATCCTGTTCGCTCGCAACGTAACATAGACTACTTTTCCTCTAAACTTCCAGTCGGTAATAACAAAGGAAAATATTTGGCATTGCCTATTAGCAAAGAGTCAATTCCGTAGTCAATTCAACCCGTCATATATAATTCAACCCGTAATATTCGCAGTAGAAATGAAAGTTTCTTCAGGAATACTCGCCGTTCCATCCGCGTTCCGCCTCTGGATATGTTTTCAAAGCCATGTCGTATGATACTCAGAGACAATATCTGCATCTTCTCGCGTGGATTCAATTTTTCTCCCCATCTACAGGGTGTTCAGTAAAGGTGGGGACAAGGGAATATTCCTGATTGGCATACGAATCGAAATTAATCAATGACGCGAAAATGTACTCTGACCCCGTTCCCAAGATATAGTCTCCCCATCAAAGAGCTCTGTTTCCATGGCAACCGAATAATTTGGGGGTCGTATCTTGGAAACGGAGGATCGGAGTGACCATCAGGAAACTCCCTAACAATTATGCGTCACCTTTACTGAACACCCTGTATCTGTCTAGTCAAACGCGTGAGAAAAATTATGCAAAGCGTTCAGTAAAGCGGGCCTTGGTTCCTTGAACTGTAACGATAGAGCATCACCACCCGAGGGCAAGGAGATATTTTTCTACGCACGACTTTGCGTTTCAAACACAAGCTTAGCGCGTGTAATCGTTAAGCTATGCGAAGACGCCTCGGGGTAAGTAGAAAAATCTCTGTAAGGGTGTGATTTAACTGCGGATTTCATCATATGTAAAAGGCCTTCGCTGGTAAAAAGACTCCAATTCGTTTTCGGTCTGTCCTGCCATCTGCTCGAAATTTGAGATCATGTCGAACTGCGTGGGAGAGGCTGCGGTCTGTTCGCAATTTCTGAAAGGATTGACAGAGGTGCAAAAGAGCGTCATTGATTTTTTTTTTTGAAAATTCTCTTAGCGTTGTATGTGAAGTTTCATCAGTCCAGAAAAAACACCCACGAGGCCGTGAAAGACACTCGGAAAAAAACACTCAGAAAAGACACTAAGAAAAGCCACTCAGAAAAGACACTCAGAAAAGACACTCAGAAATGACACTCAGAAAAGATGATCAGAAAGGACATTAACAAAAGACACACGCAAGTGACACTTACAAAAGACACTCAGAAAAGTCACTCAAAAAAGACTCAGAAAATGCACTCAAAAAAGACTCGAAAATGTGCTCAGAAAAGACACTTGAAAATAGCACTCAGAAAACTCAGAAATGACACTCAGAAAAGCCACTCGGATAACAGCTTACAAAAGACACAGAAAAAAAAAACACTCAAAAAAGACACTAAGAAAATGCACTCAGAAAAGACACTTGGAAATAGCACTCGGAAAACTCAGAAATGACACTCAGAAATGCCACTCGGATAACAGCCGACTCCGCCTCTTTTCGTGTGGTCCTCCAGGAATATACCCTTCACGTACCTTTTTCCATACCTCTGCCCACTATTACTTTTCCTCAATCTCCATTTCCACCTCCTCCCTTTCCGTTGCTCCGTCGTGTATACAAGCGTCTACTTTTCCATCCACAAATCCTTCAGCAATGAATACAACCCTCTCCCGCCCCTTGACCCATTCCGTGCTTCTTCCCATAGCCGCCTCCCTCACAATTACCAATCCTCCTCAGTCTTCAATCCCTTCGCTGTCTGATGATCTTTCATCCATTTTTAGTTTTTTTTTTTGGTTTGTGAACGAGCCTGCTCGTTCACAATCCTCCAGCCGGGCATACGAGTGTACTGAAAGGTTCAAGACCAACACTACGCGTGAACTCTATTGACCCGCGCCGATTAGCAATCCAGTTCAGGTGTTGTGGTTTGGCTGCAGGGTGTTCCTGAACCTGTGAAAATGACAATTCCCAACATCCATCGGGCGCACAAAGCTTCAAGATCAACACGACGCGTGTACTCGTTTGACCTGAGTTGTGTTTTTTTTTTTTTGCAGTGTGGAAAGTCAGCGCTGTTATACAGGGTCGTTCAGATTGAACGCATGTATAAGGACGGCATTTGTTTTCATGGAGAATGCGAAGAACGCTGGACTTGCTTATTCCGGCCTCCTGACACACTCTGCTGGTACTTTGATGCGGGTCCAGGTGTAAGGCAGCAAATAACGACAGCAGGCGTGGCCTCATCCGTTGCCGTTTTTCCTTCCGAGAGACATCCTGCACAGAGAAGGTTGCACGAAACTTCTGCATAATGTCCAAAATTGTAGAAACAGCAGGCTGGAGTCGGTGATGGTGGCGTGTGAAAAACACCTGGCTCACCTATCGGCTGCATTCCGCTGATTTTCACCCGTAAGGAGAACCATCTCTACACGCTCTTCGTTAAAGTAGCGCACCATCTCGACTAATCAGGCAATATTCTAGGAGTCCGCGAGCAATGCACACGGAGCGGTATCAGTGAGTTCAGATGACCTTCAAAGAACATATGAATCACCTTCGCGACGTGATCGGAATTGCAATCAGGGAAAGTACTCGCCCGATGGATGTTGGGAATTGTCATTTGCACAGGTTTAGGAACACCCTGCAGCCGTACCACAACGCCTGAACTGGATTGCTAATCGGCGCGGGTCAAGAGAGTTCACGCGTAGTGTTGGTCTTGGACCTTTCAGTATACTCGTTTGCTTGATCCTGGATCAAAGTTTAAACGGGGATCAAATAATCTTTATCCTTGTCGGAAAATCGGGCATCTGGTCGAGAGTGTAAAGTTGGATTAAATGTTGATCCTCTTTCGAAAAACCGGGCATATTCGTATGCTTGATTCTGGATCAATGTTTAAACGGGGATCAAAGTTTTATCCGTGTTGGAAAAACCGAGCATGGAAATTCCGAATTTGGGTCTCCCATTTCAAATTCACTTTAGTCGTGTTTCCGAGTTGACACGTCTCCCCAGTTTAAGGTCTATTCACGTGTTCGAAACCTTGACTTAAGTCTTAGGTTTATTTCCTGTTTTGAAGTTTTAACTCCTTCCTATTTTTAACGTACTATACCCTGAAAGTTCGAAGTGCGAATAAAAGTTTATATCCATTCCTTTTATTCAATTTCATTCGTTCTTTTCTTTTCGAATCACTGTTTCCCTCCCTCCTTCCTTCCCCCTTAACCTAGTGATTATTATTTGTTCCGGCCGCATATTCCTAGATGAGCCCTAACTCGTAAGGGTTATTGGCCCTTTCTTACTGGGACTTGGCCCACCAGCTCGACTTCGGCTAAGCATTTCAGGGTTTGAAAATGCAAATTCTGAACTCGGAAGTTTTTCAATAAGGCGACAATGTGCCTCGAAGGATGAATTCGAGACCTCTCGTCACGTGGTTAGACCTCAATTATCCAAATGTTGTCACCTAAAGCCCCTCTTGGAGGGAAATGATGTGACCTGTGGGGTGTAACCTTTTCCTGAGTTAATTCTGATTTCTCTACGCCATTTGCACGAAAAAGCAGTTTATTCCAAGGATTTTGCACAACGACATGGAACAGAAAATTCCGAATCAGCGAAGCGGCAAATAAATAATTTAGACTGTCGCATGGCGAAAATCCTAACATCGGCCACGAGAATCACCTTTTGTGAAACACACGCCTATTTATTTACACCCTGTGCTTATCAGACTGTAAATGTTTGAAATATGTCTGGCTTAAAATTTTAATACCCCCATCGGCTTTCAGTTAACGCACTCAGAGAATTCTGAGAGAACTTTACCATTAAAGAATTCCTGGTGCCATCCGTTTGAGTCTCGTGTCCATTGCATTATGCTGAAAGTGCTCGCGAGAAAACCATTCTTTCCGGAAAAGGCCCACGAAAAAGAACAGATTTTCGAAATGTTTCATACACAAAATGCGTTCTATTTTTACAAAGTACAGTGTGAAATGATAACGCTTAGCATGCAGGGCTGATATCATTTTTTGTTTAAGGTTTGCTGCTGGGCGCGATAGAATAGTAGAAATAAAAAATAACATACTGCAGCGAGGGGAAAAGGGAAAAGTCTTATTTTACGTGTATATCTAGTAAAGTTGTTCGCAAACTTCATATCTCCGTTTATTTTCGTGTGTGTTAAAATTATTTGTTTGATACTGTACCCCGCATGGCCCGCGATGACAGCATAATTTTTTAAATCGAACAATTATATCAGTGTGGAAATATTATGTTTCCTGTTGGTTGGGTAATCACTGCTTTGCAGATTTAACGATGTTTTCTGGGTCCATTTCGGATAAAATTGTTATTCGGCCGTATTCCCCATTGCAACTCACCCTCAAGTTTAACTCAATAGCAAATTCAACAGACGGATACATTTTTCGCAACAATTGAAAAGCAATTAGCACTGCGCATAGAAATTAAATTTTCGCAACACAAATCTATCTATTGAACTGGTTATTGAGTTGAACTTGAGGGTAAGTTGCAATGGGGAATACGGTCAAATTGACTCGGAGCTTTGTTCCTCGTCTGCTGTCACGTGACCTTGCAGCTGTATTGTGTGATATTAATTTTGGGTTAAATCATTTATACGGGGGGACACAATTAATTGCATGATAGCAGGGAAACATTTTCAGAAAATAGCAGTACCCTTAGCCATGCAATTGTCTCCCCCCTTTGGCACCAGCATACGGCACATGGTGTGCCTTATTTCTCTGGATGGTAGGTTGTCGGTTGGGATAGGTTAGGCGCTTTGGATAGGTTAAATTAAGTTAGGTTAGGTTCGGTTAGGTCGTTAGGTAAGGTTAGGGTGGTTAGGTTAGGTTAGGTCAGGTCAGGTCAGGTTAGGGTTCTCTGAGTTCTGTTCCTTTACTTTAAACAACCTTTAAAAAAAAACCTATACTTAAATAAACCAAATGAACCTTTACTTGAAACAACCTCGACCTAATCTAATCCAATCTGACCTAACCTGACCTGATCTCCCTGCGCGACTTAAAAGCAACTAAACCCCATGATTTGCTCAGCCCGCAATTATACAGGGTGTTCCTAAAATTGCTGACCAAAAGCACAGGACTATTCCTGGTGTGATTCTGAACAAAAAATATTCAATAAAGTTTTTTGATCCGATGCCCCGTTCTCAAAATACCCCACACCCCACCCTTAAATGGGGTTGCTAGAGTGTGAGGATGATAACTACTGCTTTATGACAAGACCAGTTTCTTGCTTTGGAAAATATGAACAAATTACCCCTCCTTAGTTTTTCTTCTCCGGGACCTCGTTTATGAGATAAACCCCCCGGAAAAACAGAGGGGTGGAAGGGGTGGACTGGCAAAAGTTGTCAGCGGGTCCCGAAATTCACAGGACATGTTCTCCAAGGAATTTGCCACAATTTATATTCAGGGGTGTTTTCGCCTAAGGGGCTTTGTTCGCATGGAAAATGAGGTCCAATATCATCGGGGATGAAATCCCCCGAGCTTGTTACCGGATTAAGCTCATCGACCAAAAACACCCCTGAACATAAATGGTTGCAAATTCCTTGGAGAACATCTCCTGTGAATTTCGGGACCCGCTGACAACTTTTGCAAGTCCAACCCTTCCACCCCTCTGTTTTTCCCGGCGGTGTATCTCATAAACGAGGTCCCGGAGAAGAAAAACTAAGAGGGGTAATTTGTTCATATTTCCCAAAGGAAGAAACTGGTCTAGTTTTAAAGCAGCAGTTCTCATCCTCACACTCTAGCAAACCCATTTAAGGGTGGGGGTGTGGGGTATTTTGAGAACGGGGCATCGGATCAAAAATTTATTGAATATTGTTTGTTCAGAATCACACCAGGAATCAGGCCTGTGCTTCTGGTCAGCAATTTCAGGAACACCCTGTAGATACAGAACAAAACAAGAAAAAAATAATGCAGCTTTTTTTCAATTCTGGTTCAGCAGTTGGCTACATTACGGCAAACCGCTCACATTGTAACACACGGAAGAACGTGGAAATTTTAATTTCTAAGGAGTTTGTTTTTTGTAAATTTTCAACAATCATCATTTGATTGCGGTGCTACAACTGACTCCACCTTTTTTCTTTGATACCCTTCTCTCTACTTAGTTCCGAGAAGAATTCTTCGGGAGAAGTATCAGAGCCAGCTTCACGACGATGAGAAGAGTATGCTTGGCCGCCGTGGGATCCCTCTAGCACAGCTCTACGACGAGAACTATGATTCGGAGTATGACCTCGCCGAGGATCCGACCTTTTCCGATGTCAAGCTCGGGGTCATGAAGCAGCCGTCCATTGAGCCACCACCGAGGCCAAACAGCAAAGGTCAGTTGTTGACCCCTGCACTTCGGAGACGTTTACCGCTTCCCGTTCTTCCACGACCTTTTCTTGTTGTTCATGGCCGTCTGTTTGTAGGCATTAGTGATCAGAAAAAGGACATTTTCATGTATGCTTAGCTGTCCTTAGAACAGTCGCATGCGGTTGTATTTCCCCTTCCTGGCAATCCCTTTCACCCAACACGTCCTTAAAAAATCTTCAACCGAAGGGGCCCACAATTTCTTTTGGGTAATTTTATCCGTAATTGGCCTGTGCTGGCCTCCTTACACCAAAGTCTTATCAGGTCGGCAGGTAAATTTTGCTAAGCAATTCACCGAGTTTACAGAATCATTTTGAAAAAAGAAGCGGCAGTTGTCTTTCCGGGCGTTTTGTGGTCATCCCAAAAATCATTCATTCATTGCTGCCCTTGTTCCTTTCTTGCTTACATGTGTTCTTTGTGTTTTTGTTCGTGTGTTCTTTGCCATGTATGACATGGGAGCGTGCACCCTTTTTGCACGCCTGCCGCCCAACCCTTCGCGGCAGTATTGCTACAATAAATAAATAAATAAATAAATCCCATTGGACAAACATGTGCCTTATACTGTTTAAAATAATAATGAATTCGATTAACCGTGAACAAGCCGCATACATTTTGATGCATAAACGTCCAAACTATTTCTTCTTTGCGGAGAGCAAAATATTCTGCAAATATTATGATGGTGAAATAACCAATAATTTTAACAGTGTATTCCTAAAACGAAAAATCTCCCGCGCAAAAACGAAACCGCGTCGGGCAAAAGTCATTCCCCCTACATGTATTCCCATTTGGTCTTTTGAACTTCTCTGGCGGCATAACAATGGAACGAAGATTCCATGCTGGCTATCCGAAGCCTTCAGCCACGTACTTGTTGCGTGAATGGGACAGGCAGTCACCATTTAATTTTCTCCAGGAAGCATTTTCTTCCCTCCATGTGAAATTAAACAGTGCAATCTTCCGCTTTTCCGCAGTGCATTGCTTTCCGTTGTTCCCAACCCCTCTCCGTGGGGGTGAAATTGGAATTGGGAGTGACTTTCTTTTACCAAAATGAACGTAAAATCTTTCGTGGATGACATAAATGAGTATTCGCACTCATTCATTGGTTGAGAACATTTTTAAAAAAAGAAGTTTTCATCAACCTTTTCGGGTTCATGCGAAATCGTTTTTGGCATTCTGAAATGTTTTCTCACAAAACGTACCTACCCTTCTATCAGTTACAATTATTTGTTGGAATATTTTCACGATCATTTTTCTTGTTTCTTGTTTAAAATGTTTTGCATTTGTATTTGTATTTGTAAATTTGCCATGTAAATGCAAATATATAAAATTGGCATATGTTTAAAAATCAAATAAATTTTTCTTTATCATTATTTTTATATTTTAGCATGGTGTAGGTACTCCACTCTTATTGACAAGATTATAGACACAACACACATTGACACTTATTTTACACTGTTTACACTTTTTTACACATTGACTGGACTTATTGATGGGTGCACACTCACTGACGAGCCGCCACAAAGGTGATTTAGTATACGAGTATGTATAGTGGCGGCGGAAAAAGATTACTCATACATGTGTTTTTCCCATTTAACTGTTGCCTCCGAAACTTTTTTTTCTTTCTTTTTACTCTTATGCATTTGGTAGAAATTAAAGCGCCAAATTGCAACGGAGCTTTCTAGAGGTTTCAGATTTTGACATTAGTGATGAAAGAGGATCTTTTATTTCTACAGCATGGAGTTTTTGCTGAAATCTCAAGAATGAAAATTTTTCACATGTATGGGTAATCTTTTTCCGCCGCCAGTATACAGTCGTTGCAAAAAAAATAATGACTCCCTTAATACAAGTGCCTACATTGGATCATTAGAGTTCTTATTGTACTCGTATCTGTGGCTGCTTATTGTACATCCCCATGCGAGAATGACTGCAGCCTTGGCCTGGCATGGCACATCCATGATACCAGATATGTCCAGTCACAGAAACAATACTGACTCCCATGATCCAATGTAGGTACTTGTATTGTGGGAGTCGTTGCTTATGTGACTGCACACATTTTCCCCCCATCATGAATGATTGAAAATCTTTCACATGAAATGGTCACATGGTTGTGAACATTTTGCAAAGCGCGTATGCGAGTAATTTTACTTTGAGATTATTATGGCGCCACAGTTCGGCAGGCCAGAAGGAAAATTCTTCACTGAGTCTTGCGGGCATCCACCTATTATTTGCAAGCCGAATAATCACCAATCAAGTTGATTGAAGCATCCAGCATCAAACAAGAAGTCCAGAAGTCCCAGCATCAAACAAGAGTGTATACAAAGAGTGTATGCGTTTCTCGTGACTGAACCACTTCCCCTTTGTCGAGCCTGAGATGAGTTGTCATAGTCTTTGCCACGCCTTGTATCAAACACAGATTGATATCCAAAGGCCCGAGGCCGTCTGACTTTTTTCCTTTGCCGCAATACTCACACAGTCAGTTGAAATTGCACCACGACATTTGAATGCTGCGCTCTGTATACAATGCCCATCCATTTTCCAGGCCATGCGTCTCATGCGGAAAGAAAACACATCTCTCCGTCGCTGCCCTTTGCTTTGTGGAATGAAGCCCCTACACAAGACACCTCCGCATTTGGGTACATTATTCACCGGACAGGTCGCGTCTACGTCTTTGTTTTTGTAAACACGGCACCTTTTCACTTCTCTCTACGACGAGGGTTGGTCAAAAAAGGACCGCGGGCAATTCTCCAAACGGACAAACTTCCAAATTGACAAATTTGGAAAAAACGTTTTAGAACTTTGTCCGTTTGGAATATTTTCCAGTTCGGTGCAGTTGTGGAACAGTGTCTGTTTGGAAGATTGTCCTGTTCGGCGCAACTGCTTTTGAAATAATGACTGTTCGAAGAAGCGAAACTGAAACATCGCTAACTGGTCACTTCATCTTTCTTTAAGCTCACCCCAAACTCTGACATTTCTGCAATTTGTGCAAAATTTTTTTCTTGTGCCTCAGACCTTTTTTTCTTGTGTCGAGTACCTTAGATTACCTTAAAAACACGCAATTTGTGTAAGAGTTTTTACTGGCTTTTGATGTGCCTGAGTTTACCTTAAAACATGCAATGACATCTTTGAGATTTGCAACCCTGAAAAATACGCCCAAACGAGAGCAAAATATTTTGACGAGGGCAAAATATTGTCGGCCAAAGCAAAATAACTGGACAGGCGCGTAGTTGGAATAAAATTTCTATGAGTAAAATAGTAGGCGAAACGACCACGTCAAAAGTTAAAAAACACACACTAACTTGGCTTAACTTTTGACGTGGTCGTTTCGCCTACTATTTTACTCATCAGATATGCCGACCACTGTTTTTAAATTCTTAAAATTTCTATGGCTTTCTAATTTTAATTAATGAACTTAAACACACTCCTTATCAAAAGTCTTCGAACATAGGAGTTCATCATTAACTCAGGTGCCATATCACTGGCAACATGTACCGCTTAACATCATGACTCTCGTGTGAGGCGTGAAGTTGCACCAAGCCCTGTTGATGGCCCCAGTGTTAGCCAGTATTTTAAAATATCGCCTATGTTCGAGGACTTTTGATAAGCTCCGAATATGTACTTTGGCTCTTGAGCTCTGTGGCGATGGCACTCCTTGACGTGGCCGATTTTTTCATCAAGTTTCCAAAAATTTAATTCAAAATGCTACACAGCTTTCACGCACGTTTGGTGTGCTCCCTCGGAAACCAATTTTTTGCTACTATTTGTTTTTGTAAAATTCGGAACCAATTTTTGCAATTTT